>JAVTVY010030462.1:0-131478 GCA_036873755.1 Hanleya hanleyi | reverse complement strand
ATGTTCTGGATCATCCTCTGTATTCTGTGATCTCAACTGAAAGCTAAATTTGTAATGTGGTTTGGTTTCGAGAACTGAAAAAGAACAAGTAGATGAGAAGCAGATTTAACAAGTGCAATGCAAACAGCACGACTCGAGTTACAAATCAGTCCATCAATTGACACTGCATTTGTATGATGACCTTTACATGTCAAGTTACAATGCATGACCCAGCATGGATGTCCATGGCAGTTCGGAAATGGCCCAGCCGCTCTGCCATGTCTGTTGGTTGATGTCAACGATGAGACGCAAAGCCTTAGAGTGATTAATTGAGTGAATAAATTCATGTCAGTCAGATAGTTTCATATCAAGGGTGAGTGAATATGATTTAATGTTGCTTTCAACACTATTTCAGTCATATCACGACGTTGGTTCCTATTCCTTTTCACACCCAAAAACCACACGGGTAGGGTCCTATTCTTTTTCAAACCCTGGATCGCCTCGGGTGCCCCAGTTAGTCGCCTCTTACGACAAGCTCTCTGAGGAGCTGAGACCTATTCTTACCATGACCTGGAGTGTGCACAACGACACCTCTGGTCAATCCCCGGGAGCCTCACAGGGCGTTTCATATCAAAACCATATGCGAGAATCAAACTTGAACACTAAGTCTTGAAACAGTGAAGTGCTAATACTGTTATTGCATGACATGCAGGATGAGTGGCCATGGTGACTAGTGTAGTCATGAATATTGAATGGGAAATACAAATTTTCCAACAAAGCCAACGACCAGGACTTGTGAGAAGACTTCTAGAACTCGCACTGGATATTTGGTAGAATGATGAAATTTCTCCAAACCTTCATTGTATGGTGAAAAGATATACTGCAGTAAAAAGATAAACTTTGGGAGATAGATGTATTTCAGAATGTTGTTTCGGGCAAGATAGTGAAAAGGATATTCCAATCTATTCCCTTCCTTCTAATGGGGTATAGCATTACCCAACATCAGGCATGGCAGAGAGACTCGACTATTGGGGGATAGCTAGGTGGCAGACAATGGTGGAATGGAGGAGGTGGCTCCATTCCAGATGCATCGGATCCCCCCACCCCCGCCTCTGTCGAGCCTGTCCAAGGTAAGGCTTCAGGATTGTATTAGCGTTAAGATTCATTCTTTCAGGCTTGATATTCTCTTGTGATAATAAAACTTTATGTGTTTAATTAAACTACTGAGTAGTTTACATAATTTGAAATGGAATTTGGAAAGTTGAAAGAACTGTGTCTGTGATGTAAACCTGAACATACTTTGTAATTCTTCTGGATATATTGACTCAAGTGCTTCAATTTCATTCCTTTGTTCTTCTTGGTAGTCTGTCATAATGTAAAACTAAATACAATCACAAATGCCCACAGATAAAACAACAGAAATTGTCAAATTTACAGCTTCCTCGCCAAAACACGTGTCCTTTCAATCTGTCAACAGATGAAACTGGCTTGCAGACGACGTCTTTCTGTCCACACTTTTGATTGGCCAAGACTACAGTTTTGACCAATGAGATTGAGCGGTACAAAATATTCGCGAAATGTCACTTCCGTTTTCATTCTGATGGAGGCGGTGGTTTTCAGAAACATATTTTAGAAGCAACTCTCATACTTGTCAAAGACTCTTTTGCAAAATGTCGAGACAGAGTACGAGGGGGAATGATCCCCGAAAAGTGGTATGGGCAGAAACGATTTGATTTCTTGTTCAATTTTCTGTTTATGACGTTAATTTTTTGTTGTTGTTGTTGTGCCACATGTTGTTGTTGTTGTTACTAGGCCACGATAATTGTCAATCTGTGATTTTCCGTTCTGATATTTCCCCGCCTGGATATTTCCCTACTAGGACATTTTCCCTTCTGTAGGGGATTATATCCAGGTGCGCAAATGTCAGAAGGGGAAAATTTCCCAGTCAATATGGCCTTGGTGGACCTGTAAGCGAACACTTTTGAGTGATTTTAATTTCCAGAAATGCGATTTGAATATTAAAATAAAAAGTAGTGGCAGAAAACAAAGAACCGAATTTTGATAATTATTTTCAGGTATGGATATATTCTCCAGTAGCAATTTACTTGAGTGAGGAACGATTTCAAATAGAGTGGTTTGATCTCCGAAAATATGGTGATACTGGACCAGTAAGCGAACACTTGCTTGTCAGCGATTTTTCTACAATTTAGAGATACATTATTATTGGATATTGGTCATTGTATGTCGAGAATAGATTGTTCAGCAAATATAGTACTTATCCACAGTAAAACAGACTTCCGATGAGTGAAAAACAACATAAAGCCGCGGCCTACCGTCAAAAACTACGTCGGAGGGAGCAGTCATTTTAGCATGAAGTACCGCCATTCCACATTATGAGAGAAAACAAGGGGAATAACTCAAATCATTACTTGTCCCCTACAAATCCACAGTAGCGCCCTGACCAGCATCAAAACTTTTGCCGATGTCAAAGATGACGAAAGAAAAAGTTATTTTTCCCAGATATCATCAGATTCACCATCAATTTCTCCAACTTCTAGTGTAATTACTATCTTGATCGGACTTTCTGTCAGTTTGTACAAAGGATGCAAATCTCAAAATATTTTACTTGTTGACCCAAGCGACCTGTCGTCTGTTTTTTCTAACAGAATCTGGCGACAAACGAGCCAGTTTCATAAGTAGAAATAACCAACTAATCAAGTAGTTGAACAATTATAAGTTTGTGTATTGTTAATTTCCCAGGATTTAGTATATTGCCTCATTTGTTTGGACCTGTTCGCTTACTGGTCCTGTTCGCTTACTGGTCGGAAGCTGCTAATCGTTTTTTCAATTTTTTTTTTTAGATTAAAAATTGTTATGTTATGAGTCTGTTGTCACTATGGCAGGCCTTAGCCTTAAAAGACAGCAAGCGTAAGCTTGAAGTTTTATAACCGTACAGGAATGTGAATTTTTTTTCCCAAATTTACCTGTATATGATCTCAAAATATCCTATTCCAAATTAGTACCCAAGGCCAAGCTGTATCAGACATTGTCTAGATTGGCTTGGGAACCCAACTTTTCATTCGAAGACAAAAACTTTATTAAATGTCTTATCAAAGTTGAAAAAGTAAACAGCATGCTAAAAAGATCAAACTTTTCCATTCACCTTAAACACACACTTTCAGGTATTGTTATTATGTTATTAAAGTGGCACTTTTGCTCCTTGTTCCCACAGAATGGAGAGTTATTCACTCTGACTTACGGTTCCTTGGTGGCGCAACTCCTTAAAGACTATGAAGATGACGATGAGGTTAATAAACAACTGGATAAAATGTAAGGGGTACAGTCATGACAGTAGTCATGATTCAATGGCATTACCTAATATTCATGTTTGAGTGCTATTCTATAAACTGCTCTGTGTATACTCCATTGCATACCACCCCTGCATGAAAGCGAGCTCTGGGCAAGTAATATTTGAATGGTCTGCTTGAAATAACAGCCAATGAATGGAAGAAGAGGGAGATTGGTTCGCCATTTTCATGAAATCTCATTTATTTAGGACGATCCGTTTGATTTTCTTCTAGGATCTTCTAGGAAAAACAAACATGGATATGAAAATCTTAAGTGAAAACAATCAGACATACTTGCTGAGTTTGAAATAAGCATATTCATTATGATCAGTCATTTTCCGGAATTTGATCAGACTTAATCCTCTAACATAGGCAGGATAAGCACTTTTGATCAGACATGACCCAATTTTGATCAAACATGCCTGATGTCTGACTGCTATTTCAGATCCTGCATATATATGACACTGTCACACATTGCCTAGTTCTTGACGTGCTTAAGGATAGCTATCCCCTTAGAGGGTCAAAATTGGTCTTCTTTTTTTTATTTCTTCATTCAAATATTCACTATTCCCTCTAACATTTGGTGAAAAAATGAAATAAAAATTATAAATAGAAGTGCTTCAATATTAGGATTAAAAATCTAGTTTCCGAGGCCCTGGAACAATTAAACAGATTGCCTTAGCTTGGGCTTGGCTACTATTATTTTTGTCTGTTAAATTTCCCTTTCCAAAACTCATTTCCGCAGTATTATGGTAAGCTATTTATCTATTAGTCCTACTTATTTACATTAATGTACCCCCTTCTGATCAAAACCATGCAAACATCCTTATTTTTGTTTCTAATTATGACAGTGACACTTCACTCAGACACCCGCCGTGAAGTAATCTACACAGGTGTGAACAAGTTTTAGCAGGTTTTTTAAGCTTAAATTGGACTTTAAACCGACTTGATGAAAAAAACTTAGTGTAATAGTTATCCAGAATAAACAGGAATTCGAGTAGGTCCCATTAGACAGATTAAAAACGTATTTGACAACAGAATTCAAGCAAAAAATAGGGATTAATTCATCAGATGTTTCACTGGACACATTGTGCCCGATTTCTAGCCTTTCATTTTTGTACAAAATCCGAAATTCAAACGTTTATTTCTCGAAAAGTATCCATGCTACGCTTTTGAAATTTGGCATGCTTGTTACTTATAAGGTGATCTAGAAAACTTTATCTCACTTTTTCAAAGTTCGGCTTCGTTTTTTAATTATCCAACTTTTAAGACAAACGACCGTAAAAAAGTACATTTTTTTCAATTTATTTTAGTAAAATAGTTATAAAAACAAAACCAGGCAAAAATTTTAAAAAATGAGATAAAGTCTACTAGTTCGAATTGTCTCCTACCAAGGTATACCATCAAAGTTGAAACAAGACCAACAGTTTTCATGAAATTTCAATTGAAAAATGGACGCAATTGTTTTCATTTTAATTTTTTAAAATTGGAATATTTTCTACACAGTAGCAGCGTCAGATAGTTGGAATCCCTACGATGTATGCTTTCATAAAATATATAGTTTATTATGGTTATCTTGTATATTTATTGATACAGACGATAAATGGTCATGGGGGTGCAAAAACTGCCTCTAAGGGGATAGCTATCCTTAATTAGCTCAAATATGGGCATATTCAGAGGGGTCATGAGGTCGCAAATCTGATTTGGACATGTTGGACAAGAGGGTTCAAAATCTTACCCAGAACATCACAGTATGGAGCATCATAGCACATCACATGCCATCTATTAATGGGGATAACTCCTGTCAAGAGTCGTTTCGAGAAATTATATTTCAGGGCGCAGCACATCACAGAATAGGACATAAGAAGGTGCTTTATGACTAAGGCATAGGATAAGCTGCTTAATGACAATGGCACAATGTTATGTTATGAGGTTCTAATATAGTACTGAAAACCAAAGCTGAAGTTCAATATGCACTCTACAAGCCTTTGATGGTCTTATCATTTAATAAAATAATCATTTTCGTGGACAGACGTTGATTAGAAATCTAAGTAATTTTTTATTACGTAAACCACAGTAATACTTTTGATATGGATCCTGGCACATCGGATGGAGATATATTTTAATTTGTATATCATGTTGTTTCGTTAAAAATTGATATTCTATTATATGTGTAAAAAAAATATTTTCCTACAATACGGTATTCTACTAATCCTAAATACATGTACTCGTATCAAGGGAATTTCATCATTATCTTTATACATGGATTATGTTCTGGATAATCTACCATTGATCATTCTTTTCTGTACCATAGCTTCATCATTAATATCATTTCCTCCGAGATCATACAATAAATGATTAAACAGAATTGTCAATCAAACTAGCAGTGCAGCTTATCAAAATGAATACCGTACAATTATTTTCCATTAAGAAGCATTGTAATTTCTCTGATAGAATTTATTATTGCCCTTTCAATTTCCTTCAACATTCTGCCCGCGAGTGAGCAGTCTTCATCACAACGTAAATGTGTGCAAACCAACGAAAGATCAATATATCTTATTTCATTTACATGTATACAAGTTTTCTTGTTGCAAATTTACAAAAACAAACAAAAATGGCAGTACTATGGTTTAAATTGGTCTCAGATTGTTTAAAACCCCCGCATTCCACCGCAAACATATTTTCCATGCATTAGAATCTATATATGGGAAGGCACATGTTGTGCCATACTGTGATGTGCCGGCGCATCACACACCGGGTAAGATATCGAATCGAGTTGGAACTCCTAAAAATAACATGACTGGTCTTCATTATGACAGACCTTCTCTTTGTCATGGTATGTCCAATGATGCAGGACTAGGAATGATGCATAACCTCTTGTACATGTTGTATGGATACATTCTCCCTCTCATGTTTACACCTCGGCCAATTTGACCTCGGGGTATTGTCGTCAACGTGTACATCCGTCTGTCCATTACCGCATCTTTGGCAAAACTGCTCGAGAAACAGTGACCAAATTTTGGGAACTTATTTATCTATCTATAAACTTTCTATCAGATGTCTATCGAAAATGGCTCCGCTCAACCCATATTTTACAGAGTTATGCCCCTTTATAGATGTAACAATTTCTTCTTTTGTGATACATGATTGAATGTAATCAATTATATCTGCAGAACTGTGTGTGATACAGCTACTACATTTTGGAAACTTATTTATATAGTTGTATTCTAACAGCCAACAGGAAATTTGTCTCCTCAGTCCTTATTTTACAGAGTTATGCCCCTTTCAGGTGCAATGATATCTGATTTTGTGATACATGCTTGACTGTAACTAGTTATATCTAATTAACTTTGTTTGGTACAGCTAGCAAATTAAGATGAAACTTTTCATCTAGTTGTATTCTAAATGCCTACAAAATAATTAGTCCTCTCGGCCCATATTTTGTGAAGTTTTCGGATCTAATAATATCTGATTATTTTGTGATATATAGTTGAGTGTACAAGTTATATCTGCAGATCCGTGTTCGGTACATCTACTACATTTTGGAAACTTATTTATCTAGTTGTATTCTAGATGCGTACAAAAAATTCATCATCTCGGCACTTTTTTTTATGGAGTTATGCCCCTTTCCGAGTGTAATAATCTTGGTTATGCTTGAATGTATTCACCAGTTATATCTGAAGAACTGTGTTCGGTACAGCTACCATATTATTTATCTACTTGTATTGTAGAAGCCAACAAAAAATTATTCGCCTCAGCCCTTATTTTACAGAGTTATGCCCCTTTCGTGATATATGCTTGAATGTAGCTGTTATATCTGTAGAATTAATGATATGCTCTTAAAGGGCAATTCTGAGTGATGAGTAAATATAGCCATTTATATGTTGCACATTCTCAGCATATTTCTCAATTGCTTGGGGGAAGCCGAGGGGTTTTGTGAGTCTCACCCTCATATCACTCTCATTCTCCATCACTCACCTAACTGCTTCAAAGATTTCTTCTTTGAAGCAACAGGAACGTAACTTGGCTGAGTGGTGCTTAGTTTGTTTGTCATGATATGTCATGATATGACGGAAATATTGTTGAAAGCGATCATTAAATCGTATTCAATCACTCACCTAACTTTTCCCTCAGGAGAGTCATTGATCACTCTCCTGGAAAATGAAAATGTATTGGAGAGTGATACCTACAAGAGTGAATCATTCTCGTAATACAGTGATCACTGAAGATTGCAATACTAAATCTAGGGGAGTGATCCACAACTCTCGCAAATTTTAATAACATGAGAGACTGATGTCTCACATTCATAACATATCAACAGGCTGCAGTTTGTCACGAATGTATCTTCCTCTTGTCCAAATAACCTTGTAGGCTATTGGCGAAACATAATCTGATTCTTTGGCAAAACTTCACTCATGGTTCATGAATAAATAACAGCATAGTTTCGGAGCTTCGCATTGTGGTATTTACATGAAAATAATGTGTTATTTCTCTTTGATTTGAGGGGGTACAATATTGGTGTGAGGTTAATAGAAGACTTCCTGGCTAGAGCCAATGTGGGGAGATGCCATGACTTCAGGGAAACAGCTGATGTCATAGCCAAGGTATGTACTTCATGTCATAGGGACTTTGCATTTTTCATCACCATATACATGACATATGACCATATACTATAAAAGGTATTCTCCATTTAAAACAAAGGCCAGATACATTGTATTGAATTGAATAAAGGTCTCCAGACAATGTTTTGTAGCTTTGCTGGCGCAGTTTTACAGGTCCTTTGTCCCTTCCATCCCCTGCTTGTATCAACCACCTCACTGGGTCAGAATAATACCCCGTCATCGGTCATTCGATCATGTGCAAAACTGAAGGATTTGTTCATTCGGAACCGTGTGTGCATGGGTTTTTCCCTATAGGTCGTAGTCACGTTGTAAAGGTCACCTTCCTCTAACGGGGCAGAGGTAAAGTGGAGTGAACCTGTGAAACGGAGAATGCGCTGTGGGGAGGTTGTGCCTGTATGCTATTTAAGACCACATGAAAACTGGGTTTTGCCTAGGTCATGCCTCGATCTCGAAACATTCATCTTCCAATGCAACTTCACACAAAGACTAACTGTTGCCTTGGTCAAGGCAGATCACTTTTGCTGAAAATTTGTGCGAAAAATGTCTTGACACTCATGGTTCAGAACGATTTGCACATAGTGTCACATGGCTGACCAGAAACAAGACTTCTTTTTGCCTTGAATATTCCTGCTACTTGTACAATGTTGCAGATCTATTAGTTGTCCCAGTTTCTTGGCACACTTGAGCCTGTCACAAGAAATGAAAAAAATATATGAAGAGGCTGGCTGATCACTCAATATATTTTTGCTTCTATGTAGATTTTATATTATTGCTATGAAATCATAAAAACAGAAACACTGGTAGTGGTAGATCAATAAATATTAATTGTTAATATTTATGCTCATGCTTTAATGTAAGTTTTATTGTTCAGGCTTTTATAGTACTGAAAAATCCTCTCATCTACTCATTGTTGTACCCAGACAGTCTGTTTGTTTCCATTTGTCTTGTGCGCACCCATGAGATTAAAGTAGGAGAGATTTACTCATTTTTTTCGGATGCGAAAAATTAATCCTCTTCTAATTCAATCACAGAAAGTGAAATTCCATGCCAGGGGATGATCATATTTATTGAAACAGGAAAATGGCAAAATGGTCCAGATAATATGTTCTTCATTGTTTTCATAATCTTATCGTTGTTTATACACAGGGATCAAATTTATTAGATAGTTAAACTGATTGAATTGTGTCCACAAGATTGGAGGAATCAGGACTGATCAAATTTATTAGGCGGGTGGTTGGTGGGTGTCCGGTGGGCACAGGTTCCTGTTGCTTCAATGCACTTTGCTGAGAAGCAACAGGAACTTGATAATGTGGTGTCTAGCACTGTAATATCACTTGTCTTTATTGCACCATGTAAACGTCCTGTCTGTGTCTTGTGGGCTGTCCTCAGTGTTTTATAGGGTGGATGGAGGGTGTCTGGTTCCATGCTGCTTCAAAGATTTCTTCTTTGAAGTAGCAGGAACACAACTGGGCTGGGTGGTGCTTAGTTGGTTCGTCGTGATATAGCTGAAATATTGTTGAAAGCGACGTTAAATTCTATTCACTCACTCACTCACTCACTCAAATTTATTAGAACAGGAAGTTGACAAAATGATGCAATTTATTATTTCTTTATTATTTCAATGATTTTTAGAGGGTGATCAAATTTATTAGAACAGACGATTGAGTTTTGTTCCAAAAATTGGTGGCGATTGAAATTGATAGGGAAATTGAACTATTATTTGTTCGTGTTTCAGATTGGTTTTAAGATGTACCTGGGTGTTGTACCAGTGGTCAGTAACTGGAGTCCAGCGGGTGATGAGTTCTCATTACTCATGGAGAACAATCCCCTGACAGATTTTGTGGAGTTACCAGAGGACCACACTAACCTCAACTTCTCCAATCTCTTATGTGGAGTACTGAAAGGCGCTCTAGAAATGGTAAATAACAGTTCACCGATTTTTTCCCCAATTTACACATTATGACCATCATGAAGTTGACCTTCAACCCAAATAATGTTGCCTCTTTACCATCATTTGGTCAACTGTTCCAATCAATGGACCCTCCACCCCCAATATGATAATTTTAAGGGATACTGTGACCTTGACCCCAAAATAAGTAGGCTTCTTCAGGTCAACACCGAGAAAGCATAAGCACAGAATTAGCATGTGAATCTTTAGGCCGCTATCGTGTCGAGAACCTTAACCGTTACAAAAGAACGAAGGAATGGAAGGACAAAGCAAAACCATTACAGAAGAACTAAGGAACGGAAGGACAAAGCAAAAACATAATGCCACTTTGACTAAGGCCATTCAAATATGATACTTTGTTTCTCAAATGCCGCTGCATGGTCGCAATCAGGCCCGCATGTTTTCTTTTTATATCAGTAATTTTCTGTGCCGACTGTGAAGACCGCGCGCCACAACAAAATACTCGCCAAAACAGAAATACTGGGCAGAATTATCTCCCTTGGTTGATCTTGTTGAGAATGAGCCAAGTGAGATAACTTATATATGATATGATTTTTTTAACTTATGTGAACCGAATTATCTCCCTTGGTTTGCGATCAGAAATCAGAAATAAAATGAAAAAAAGCCTCCTGCCTCATCAAGATTGACCCACCTTGGCCTAAAGTCAGCATGTCATAAAAATACTGTCAGTTAAAAACTGTAAAATTGATGTAATCAGCTGGCAATGATAGTTGTCTCCCCCTCGATAGTTGTCTCCCCCTGAATGATCTTTTGTTGAAGATCTGGGATTTGTCTCCGGGTCTGAATGAAATAAAGTTGGACAAACCGAACACATTATCATCTTTCAAGCCAGAACACCCTACCATGAGCTTGACCTCTTTAGGCTTTATTTATTTCGTTTCAATTGGACATGTTGGAAGAGAAGAGTTCATGATTTATTTTGGCTGCTTACTGAGAATGTATTATTACATATTTTACCCTGCAACAACTCATTCTTTCCTGTTTCGTCTCTCCACAGGTACAAATGGATGTGGACGTCAAATTTGTTCAAGATCAGCTGAAAGGAGACAACATAACAGAATTACGGCTTAAATTTATCAAACGATTAGAAGATGCCATTCCAGTTGGCGAAGACTGACCCTAGATCATTCCCCGTTCATTCCACATGCGATTGATCATGTACATTTTGTATATTACTAGCCATGGGTCAGAAGTTATAGAAATCGATTTTTAATTTATTGATACGAAACGACTGGTCACGATTTCGTTGTCACTTCATCTGACCATACCCTGCAAAAACTGGATAATAAACCTCCTGTCATCGCCGGTAATACTAGCCACACTGCGACACCCTTTGATCGTAGGCTGCATTCAGTTATCATGTATGTCTTGCCAGTGCTAGGCAGTGAATTTTGTGTGCAAAAAATAAAAGATTGGCCAACGGTCAAAGCTCACGAGCTGGGATTGTTCACTGGGATTGGACAAGTAATTGTATACCAAATATTGGCAAGATATTTACCGCCCGAGCGTGCAATATTGCAATGTCTCGTGTCTGTTATGTAACTGTTTTATTGAATGGTCATGTGATATTGAGTATGGAACCCTGCCTCTTGGCCTAATCTGAGGAAAGTAGGTCAGCTTTGGTGTGTATGAAGTACACCATATGTGGTATACAAAATATTTCGTGTAGGAAATATATCACAAGTAAATGATGAAAGAAAATTTGAAGTCATTGAATAAAACTTGTCATCATGTGCACAGGCCCATATGACAAGACTGGGGGGGGGGGGGGACACTTTCTGCGCCCCTACCAAACTTTCTGTGATATCTCCGGAACATATAGGTTATCATATTGGGGTCATTTTGAGCCTATTGGCATAACCTCACGAGCAGAGGATCATGGATAAATTCAAAATGGCGGCCATGTGGGTACCAGAAAAAGTGATGTTTTCGTCATATTTCTTCAAAATTTTTGCTTTTGAAGTGGGTGAAACTTATTTTATTTCATATCAGATTATTATTTACTAATTTATCATGCAGTTTTTGCGAAGAAAACATAAAAATAAAAAATTCGAAGATTTTGACTGAAAAATCGTCCAAAAATGCTCTTTTTGAAAATGACATCCCAGTGACGTCATCATGGCGGCCATCTTGTATTTATTTTACATTTTTTTGTAGAGCTTGACACACAGATATAGTGTGGTAAGTTTCAGCCCTCTAGTCTTAGCGATAGCGAAAATATATAGGGTCCCCCCACCTCCCCAGGCTGTGGTACACCCCAAATTACCCAGGCCAGATAGGGTTGATTCATGAGATACCAAATCCTCCACAGACCACGTTGAATGGTTGCAGAGGATAGCTCTGATAATACAGCTAAGGCACCCATTATGATTACACTCTGCAACTTGGGTTAATCTGGCCATGATGTATCTGCAAACTTTTCTCTGGTTCACCCGACGGTGCCAGATTTTGAGGATGCCTGAAGGCTAACCAACTCTCACCTCATGTATTCTCACTTTCTCTGATTTAGTCAACTGACAAAATTGTCTTTTCAGTGTTCTGTAATTGTATGCAGGGCATTCTCATGTCATCGGCTTGTATATCCCCTACTG
The DNA here is from genome assembly GCA_036873755.1 of Hanleya hanleyi. NCBI lineage: Eukaryota > Metazoa > Mollusca > Polyplacophora > Lepidopleurida > Hanleyidae > Hanleya > Hanleya hanleyi. The sequence continues at coordinate 118,970 of JAVTVY010030462.1, read as the reverse complement.
TCAGATATACCCTCTGATTGCATTGGAATTAAAATTGCAGCCAATCAGCGTTGTCCGCTAGCGGATTCAGCATTTTTTCAGGTAAACAAGACATTGCACCGTTTCATTGTTTGGAAAGCACTGTGGCTTCTGAAATGGGGTTTTCAATAAAAGTTGAAATATGGTTATCCCTCTAATAATTCAATCACAGGAAGTGAAATTTTCCACCATAAAATCTGGGGGTGATCAAATTTATTAGGACAGGAAATTGAAAAAAAAAAATTTGTTCAAAATCATGCCCATAATGCATTATTCCTTTGTTATTTCAATGATTTTAGAGGGTGATCAAATTTATTAGAACCGATTGAATTTTGTCCCCAAAATTGGGGGATATTGAATTATTATAGGGATTACTGACGTATTTCCATGACCATGTCCGTATTGCCAATCAGCATTTTCATTTACAAAATGGGGCACAGCAAAACAGGACGTTTGCCATGTAACTTGCTTATAATTCACTGGATACATGTACATTTTCCATCACTCTCGTACCAATAAACATGATAAAATGAGTCAAAGAAAGCTTCTTGTGTCATCATTGGTGAAGACTGAATGTGCCTGCATGCCTTTTTACAGGGGAACAGGCCTGCAAGTGGCTCACAGTGGAAATATAGGAGGAAATTTGCCAAAATATAGAAGAATTCTAGGAATTTTCTTAATAAAATATAGAACTAGAGCCTTAGGCACTGAAACGGGGCTATTTAAATGTAAAATAGGCTATTGGAATAATTCCACTAACTCTTTGATGTTCAGTCCCCATGGCGAAGAGCCACACTTGTAGTCTCACACATTTCTCTCAATATGGATCTCTAGTGCATTAGTGTAATTGTACACATATATATATTTTAAAAAAATAACTTGTGACCGACAGGACAGACATTTATTATGAAACCAACCTGATGAAATGATAAATAATGTCTTCTCTGCATGTTACCAAAATTTGTAAAATATTTTTACTTTTTTCAGATTATAGAAAGCATATCCTTCAGCAGTAAATGACAAAAAATGAATATTGAGATACAATGTAAAATCCTAATGGTTTGATGGACTGGATGTATGCTGGGATGTATCCTCTCATGGCATCATATTATTTACATGTACCTCCTCCTGCCAGTACACCCCTAGTTTGGAAGGTTACAAATTCTGACAATGGTTGTATGCAGACTTGTACATGCTATCTAAAGATGACTTGGAGTTTGACCCTATCAGCTAAGTGAACCAAGCCATTGACCTAGGTCATGCATGTGTCCATGCTCTACATGGTATAGAGGGTCTGGTGGAGGGGATGTTTGTGTATAAGTCCCCGAATTACATACAGTGTATACAATTTCTGCAAGAATGGAAGCCTAGAAAATTAGAATTTCTTGCCAACATGGCAAACATATGTCTGCCTTAAACTATTTTCTTCTGTATTTGTTAAGTGTTCTAAATAAAGTATTTGCTACCTAAGTCTTAAACCTGCTTTAAATAATGCCTTTTATCTCCGATTAAATGCACAATCAAACGTAGAAAAACGGAAGTTAAAAGAAAAAAATCAACTCCCCTAGGAGTTGTCTGCCCCTAGGAGAGCTCTCCTATTCAATCCAGCGTGGTTACTATAAAGGTCATTGTAAGCCTTATTCCAATCCTCTTTCTCCTGTTTGCTCGAGCAGTGCACATCTAGGGAAGTATTCAGAGTCAATTTTACAACATTGGTTGTTGTTGTCTCGCTGGTATATCCTTTATCAAGTGTTGAGTTTGTTATTTATTCGGAACTTACTTACTGTATTATTATGTCGGAAGTTCCGTCTTGTATTCCGTGTCGTACGTGCGGGAAAAATTTGTTCCCTTTTGGACGCTCACACGGCTTGCTTTTCATGTAAAGATTTGTGTTATTGTGCGTCCACGTGCGCGGAATATGTATTATGGGTTCCGACGGCTTGGAAGATTTATGTCCAGGGCCGTCGTGCTTTGCTTTTATATGCTTGTGAAGACCCGTCTATTTCGGAGATCGACAGACGGGTCTTAGAAATTTCTTTGGTCAATGTGTGAAGTGTTGTTAGGATCTTGACCGAGCTGGTCAAGACCCAGTTTCTCCCACGTCGGTATGTATTCCATACTATCATACACGAAGATAATTCTAGGTTGCTAGACAGTTTGACCCGGTCCGGAGTTTCATTGTCTAGGTTGATCCAAAACCCGTTCCTTTGTTACGCTCAACAAAGACCAGGTCGGTCTTGCCTGGCCATTCCATTGTCTCCTTCAGACAAAGAATTCTTTACCGCAGGTTATTTCGCCTGTCTATCGGTACCACATATCTCTTCCATAAAGAAGAAAGCTAATAAACTACGTGGACATAGTTTATTTAATTCCGTGCCCGATCTATTTGTGGGGCGAATGTTGTATTCGTTTGAGTCGGCCACGTGTGTAGTGTCTTTGGACATACGTCGCTAAATACTTGGGGCGGAGATTTTAAATTCTCTTGAAATGATCGTCTGACGATGTTCTTCTAAAAGTCTTTATGAAATCTCATGTTTAACAAATAACACAGTCCTGCATTAGGCCAGTGTGTATTCAGTATTATGTCTTCACACAAACTTTGTGTTGCGACCCGGTGTGTTTGAGGTAAGCTTTATTAGCCTCCAACATTCCGTTTTTGTTCGGTCAGTATGGAGCCTATTGTGATGTACTTTAAACGAACAAGTTTTTTGTTTCGTTGTTTCATGATTTTATCCATTGAATTGTGGATAAATTACCAGGATTGTGAGAACTACCCTCGTTTGACGCGGGAGGTTCGGTTTTTCTCTGCCGGGGAAATCCGAGTCTTTATAAGCAGTCCGTCAATGTTTCATGTTGTTGTTGTATGTTTTGTTCGGACTTTGATTGTCTCACCTTCATCCATTCAATTCTTGGGCCTACCAAGAAGGTAATCTCTTGTTATATCAAGTATTATTATGTGATTTTGATATCCTGTCTTCAAGAGAGATCTTACGGAGGTTTTATTCTGCCTCTCATGTTTACGTGTTTGTTGTTTTTGTGTACGTAACCACATCTCAACCCTATGTAAACGATGTTATAATAATAGCATAAATGAATGTTACGGGGCTTCAATGCTACGACTGTTTATTGCATTTTAATGAGCGTCTTTGCTGATCTCTTTATGTGTCGATCAACAAAGGGATCACGTGTTGGTTATCGTGAGTATGTAACCCACTGTTTATTGTGAATTTGTGCTATGCCTTGATACACAATTTTGTTTTATACATGTGATTTGTTTTGTTTCTCACCAAGCTGTTCCATCTGTATACTGTTTACGCTTATAATTCAGATGGACTTATGCACTAATTTTAATTTCTTCCCTATGAGAAAATTTAAAATTTTACTAGCGTGAGTGGGAATGTATTGGTCCGGCCAAGGTTTAAGCCTAATGACACGTAAGTCGTGAAGTCTTCTATGGTTTCTTTCTACCAAGTTTGTATTACCAGTACAGTCTACTAGAGCATCAAACTGCTCTTTAGTAATGTTCTTACTGTTCTTCCGCTTCTCGACAAATTCTGTTCGTGTTAGGTCATTTCAAATTCAAAATTTTTGAATAACCTCATTTCCTGCCGGCGAGAGACCTTAAATGTTTTTCCTCTCTTCGGGAATTGAAAATCCTTTAAGGATTTGTTTTGGTTTCCTGGAAAAATCTTTGTTCTGGATGTCGATTGTGTGACTTTTTGGTTATTGATAGTAACATTGTTGTAAATGTTTAATATTCTCTCCATATAAAACTCCAGTACTGAATTTCATGTACAGGAGACAAATTACATCGGGAGAGGTCATAATGTAACCATATTCATTGACACATTATTTCATGTTCACTGACACAAAGATCCATAATCCCATTTATCTCATTGAGCTTACATTTGGTGATTAACGCTACAAACATTTAATATGTTCATCTCTACTGCGTTTAAAGAGAAGGAAAATTTATTACAATCGACTTCGGGGTTACTGTTTGCAACGCCCTTCGGTTACGTCGTGTACTTTTATAGGTTTGTATCCTGCTCCAGTTTGAGCATGTATATACATTAAGTTGTTGTGAATGAGGAAATCACTACGTTGTTTATCATATACAACGTTTCTCGCATTTTTTTCACATTACGCTTTCCTATTACACCTTTGACGGCATGTTCATTACGCCGTCATGTGTCTCTCATACACCTGTGCGTCGTTCTATTACATCGGTTAGACGTTTCCGGTACGCCATAACGCCGTTTGTCACGTCATTTCTTCATTTGCGAGATGCATATTTTATATCCATTCATCGGCACCTCCTTTGATTCTTCATCGTCGATCGTCGGCGGGAGGGGAAGTCCGTTCGTTTGGCGTCATCTTTCCACTTGTATCAATTCTTCTCGGGTTTTTCACATTGTGATTTACTTAGGTTCGTCGTTACTCTACGAAGAGAGTCTTGTCCAGACCTTGTTGTTTCCAGTCTGGAGTTCAGAATATCAAAATTTGTATTGGAATCAGCAGTATTTGGTCAAATACTGTTATATGGAATAGGTCTTTGGATTATGGACGTGGATATTCTCTGGGGACGACGGCGGGAATGTGAATGACGGACTAGTCACCTTTAATTGAATTCAGCACAGTGTTGTTTTAACAAAGAACCATGTTGACTTTAACACACAAACATTGTGTTGAGATCCATTTACCTTAGGATTGTGCTTAACAACACAATGTTTTCGTGGTGTACTTGGACAGTTTTTCCGGCTTTCTCCATCAAGTACTTTATTCCTGTATAGACCGTTACACCAATGGTTAGACTTTGACATTATGGTTCTGTCATCAACCTTAAGGTTGTTTATTATATGTAGGACCTTACTTGCTACGTTCCTATATTTGTCCTGGTGCCGAGGACGTGATACCGTTCCCGATTCTATTTCCCTCGTAATTGACTTCCTCCTTCACCTTCACCAGGATAGGGAGTTTCATATTAGCACCATGGAAGGCTATCGATCTGCTCTGGCTAGCGTGTTACGTCTTACCTTTGGTACCGACTTTAGCCTTAACGATTATATCTCTGCGCTTATTTGCGCCTTCGCATTACAGTCGCGTTGTACTCGCCAACTGTTACCGAAATAGGATATCGGTGTGGTTCTGTGTACCCTGATTTACCACCCTGTGAACCCTTAGAGTCCGCGTCTATAAAAGCTGTGTCTTATGAGACGACCTTTGTGGCGGCGTTTGCTTTGACGTCCAGAGTGTCTCATCTTTATGCTCTTGAAAGATCTTCTATGACCTGGACAGCGGATTGGTCTTGCATTCTTTTCGGTCCATTCCTGAATTTATTGCCAAAAATGAGTCTGTTCATTCAGGTCCGTGCGCTCAACGGCGTACTCCATTCCTGCGTTGTCAGACTTTGTACATGGCCTCGTGGTCGATCTTCTGCAAGATCCTGTTCGAGCCTTCCGTCACTATCTTACTCGTACCGATTTCGTTCGCGGCTTTCGGCTACGGTTATCATATCCCTTCGCCGGTCAGCAAGGCTTGATATTTTAAAAAGCCGCGTAGTTGAAGAAGACCATAAAATAGTCTTATCAATTGCCAGAAGGTAGATATACTATTGACGCCCCCACTACTGGCTTCCACTTCTTCTAATGTGTTTCATACCATCGCTACACATGGCCTTTATGGAAGAACTTGTCCCTTCATGATATTGTCCAGTTCTTGTGTCTGGACTGCAAATTCCACGTTCACAAATTTCTATCTGTGTGATATGTCAGTGCAGTCAGATAGTGTGACCACACTTGGGCCACTAAGGGCTACCTAGCACGTGGTTAGTTCGTTCAGGAAGAGAGGGGGGGGCAGAATTTGTCACCATTGCAGCAAGGCAGCCATCTTGCTCCAGGGAAGCTAGCTCAAATGGTAGAGCGCTCGCTTTGCATGCGAGAGGTACCGGAATCGATGCCCGGGTTCTCCAAGCCAACATTTTCTCAAGAATGTTTCAATTTTAAAACTTCATCATGATCGTCTTTGAAGAAAGGAATAAGTCGGATAGACGACCATGGACTCTCTAATCATCAATCTAAGTGGTCTGACACTTTGAGAGTTTTAATCTTTGCCTTAACTACGGTTTTGCTTGTGTCTTTCAGCTTGAAACTGACTTTCTTCTGGATGATCTCAGCTGTGTATCCTACGCTCATCTCACAAGACAAGTTGGACGTAAGTCGTTGGTGGATTGAGAATGGCGTGGCTTGGCGCCCTCTAAGACCAAGAAGACCTAACAACCCGAGTGGTAGAGGATCCTGACATCTTGGTAGAGTTTGCATATCACACCACGAGCACAGCTACATGGATGGAGGCACTCAAGAATAAGTATATTCTGTATCATATCCATGATTTACCCTTTTAAGGGAAGACACTCAAAAGATAAGTTAGATTAGTATCTTCTATTACTACTCCATATTACCCTCGGCTTTGCCGGCCAGGTTTCTTTTGTTGAGATTTATGGAAGAACCTGCCCCTCCTTGACATTGTCCAGTCTTGTCTGGACGGCGAACTCCACGTTCACCAATTTCTATCTGAGAGATATCAGTCCAGTCAGATAGGATGACCACGCTTGGGCCGCGTATAGATGCCCAGCACGTGGTCAACTAAATTTTTAAAAAAAGGGGGGGGCGGCATTTTGTATCATCGCAGCAAATCTGCAAATTGCTGTATCATCTCATCTCATTCATACTATTGGTCCACATTTGATTGATCACATATTGAAGGAAGAAATAAGTCAGATGGACGACCTTGGATCCTCTAAGAGATGTCGGACACTAAATCATTACTCTATGATGCCTGACTCCATGGTGGGTGTGATCTTTACCTTAATTGCGGTTTTGATTGTGTCTTACAGGTTGAATCTGACTTCCTTCTCATGATCTCAGCTACGTCATCTACGCTCAACTCCCAAGATGCAAGTTGGACGTAAGACGATTGTGGACTGAGAGTGGTGTGGCTTGGCGACCTCTAGGCACGGACTGATTCTGTTGACACCCGGACTTAGGAACAGCCAAGATTTTGTATGCAGAAAGCCTTACCAAATAGACCTAGCGTCCTGCGGGTAGAGGTCCCTCTTCTTGGTATAGATGGCTTCCCGAGTAGACCTATCTTCCTGCGGGTAACGGTCCTTTCTCGGTTGAAATTAATTCCACACCACAAGCACAGCTACATGGATGTAGCAATCAAGATAAGTACAACTGTATCTTATTCACATTTTAACCTTTTCGTCCTTGACCAGGGTTTAAAATTGTTGATTGATTGATTGCTTCATGCTAATACATACCATGTTTTTCTGTGTCATTCCAGCGGTTACTTAGCCTACTTTTGGAACTACTTCAAGACCGAGGTTCCCACCTCCATATGTTGGTACTGAGGCATTAATTAAAGCAGGTGTAGACTTAGGTAGCAAATATTAAACATTTATAATCAATGTTTCTATTTGTTACTAAGTCAAACCTGCTTTAATTTAATGTGCCCTCCCTTCCTTCCCCTCGTACCGCGGCCTTGTATACTAATGGTCTCGGTTTGAGAAAGAGGATTGGAATAAGGCTTACAATGACCTTTATAGTAACCACGCTGGATTGAATAGGAGAGCTCTCCTAGGGGCAGACAACTCCTAGGGGAGTTGATTTTTTTCTTTTAACTTCCGTTTTTCTACGTTTGATTGTGCATTTAATCGGAGATAAAAGGCATTAATTAAAGCAGGTTTGACTTAGTAACAAATAGAAACATTGATTATAAATGTTTAATTTTTATCAACCAGTGATTTATGACATCCTTTCAGGAAAACCCTCTTAAGTCAACCTCTGAATAGTATCCATTTTGTATTCATGCTCTAAAGCAGGAAATCTCTGTGAAAATGACATATGAACATATATAAGAATAGCAGAAAATATTTAACTTCACCAATATAGACCAGGTGAAACAAAATCTAGTCAAAATAGTTGACCAAACTATCTGCAGTAGCTGAATAACTTGAGGACTTTTTTCTTCTGCTCTTCCTCTCAAAGCCTAAAGCAGTTAAATAAACAACCAGTCACCCTGGCAACAGTACCAAATGTGCTCAAGTTTTTCCTCACTACAATACAGGACCATTAGTCCCTACGGGACTAAATCGCCCCGTAAAAATATAGGAAATAAAGTGTAAGACAGGTCACTACTACATTGTATGTTCCAAACTTTTTCTGGCATTCAATCAAATTATTTCCACTGAATGTAGTCATAGTAGTGGTGATTGAGGAGAACCGTTCTGCTGCTTACGAGAGAATGAAAGGTTTTCATATTTGTCGAGCGAATCAAGGCAAATTTTTCTGTATGAAATGTATTTCCTCATGCCAATTTGACTCATTTCAGATCATTGGTGAAAGTTTTCATGAGAAAAAGTAAAAATATAGGAGGTTTTGAGCAAAAATATAGGAATGACTAAAAAATGTAGAAAATATAGGAACCACTTGCAGGCCTGGGGGAATGCAATCTGTTCAACAGGTTATCGGAGAGAACTACCTCTCTAAAATGGAGGTAAAAAAGGTCGTTTTTCTTTAATAACTTTTTACTTATTCATTATAACGCTCCAAAATCTTCAGGCGAATTACTTTATATATTGTTACATGTCGTAACAGTGGTTTTCCAATGAAAGTGTACAGAACATGTGTGGAGAACAAAATATCTATTCTTATGCAAATTAGATAAAACTACAACTGATAAAAGATTTTGGGATATGTAATACTTCCTTATGAGATTTTGGCCCCCATGAAGTGTGGTTTGGAGTGCCAAAATGAATTATGTATGAAAGAAATTTTCCAGTTAGCGCGAAGTCTTGTCTTATGCACGGAGTAGTTTGTGGGCCCTGGGTCTTATGGTTTTTTAATAAAAGCATCTTTGATAATTGGATTTGTGCAAAATCATCTATTTTGAGGTGAAAATAGCACACCTGTCTCTTCGTAAACGTGAAGCCAGTCCAGAACGAAAACCGTATTTGGGCAACAAACTATTGATATGGTCAATATTTCAGGGTTAAGTTTATCTTGGTTCTCGACAGGCTTCAAATGTTTTATGGAGAGAAAAGTGTGCTGTTTCACCTCAAAATAGATGATTTCGAACAAATTCACTACTTGAACACGCTGTTATCGAAAAAGCAGAAGACCCAGTGCCTACAAAATACTCGAAGCATAAAACAACATCATATACTTTACGCTAACTGAAAATTTCTTTCGTACATGATATTTCACTTTGGCACTCCAAACCAAACCTCATGAGAGTCAAAATCTCATTTAACCGTGCCAGGTCCTTTGAACTAGAGAGATCACATCTCAGATGAATATGTTTGCCAGGACTTCATAATATATATGAATTTGGTCACATTCCACTGCCCTGAACTGGAGTTTTTAACACCGAATCAAGATTCTCAACTCTGTCCTGATCTTCGGGCTGAGTGACTTTGAACTCCTCACCTCCACTTTGGGACTAATCACAATCCCACCCTAATGTATCCACCCACAAAAAAAAAAAAAACATTCTCGCCATTATGTATTTATTCAAAAACAATTCAGGAGTTTTAATGATTTCCTGATTTTGGGGACCTTTTGACCTTGACCTCAATTTTGGTACGTGACCCACTGAACCCCCGATACGTCACTTTTTTTTTTCAAGTTTCAATGATTGTCCAATATTTTTGGGCCACAATGACACTGATCTGACCTTTGACCTCAATTTTGGTATGCGACACCTATTCTCCATCCAACGTATCCACTAGCCTGAAATCGAGTGAGTGAAAATGATTTTTCGTCGCTTTCAACGATATTTCAGTCATATCACAACGTTGGGTCCTATTCCTTTTCACACCCAGGAACCCCACTTGTGCCTCAGTCGTCTCTTACGACAAGCTCTAAGCCTGAAATTGAGACAGAGAGAAAACTGCAAAAAAAGGACTTACAGACGGAGGAAATAATCACAAAATTATATGTTTGCCTTTTTGGCGGGACATGTAAAAAGTAACAAATTCAAATTTTGGAATGAACTTAATTTATTTCCCACAGCAGCTTTGTACAAAGACATCAAAATATGATCGCAGTGAAAAGTTCATGCGAAGTTATGATCAAAATCGCATCTGTCAATCGACTCAAATCTTTAATTGTATGAATTGCAACATCAACAAAAATGTCATCATTTTGGCAGGTTACTAATACATGTACTTAGATTAAAACTCTAGTATATCTGTTTATGGTACCTGCCACTATTCATACAATCATATACCACTCATGAATGTCATGCAAAACGCCCGAGGTTCAGACCAAGAACGTCAAAAAATTCAGTCTCCAGACAATATACAATTAAACAAAGCTTTACCATCATGTTATATATAAAAGTCATTGCTCAATTGATGGGCTTTCAACTGGTTCTAAATTTAACTGGCTAAACTGTATTTACAAGATAAGTAGAATTGCACATAATGTTTACAGATATGGTATTTACAGTGATATATTCAGGGATATTCACCAGCACAAGGGAAGATAGTTTATGTACGATGAGTAAACAGCTTTTCAACTGACTTGACATGTTAGAAAATGGAATAATGTCCAACCACTATTGCAAATCTCGTAAATTTATGTCACTTCGTCTTTATCACCGATATACCAGACCGAGGGTCTATTGCAGTCAAATGCATGCTTCATAAGCTTTCAATTTACCCCAGTTTGTGTGTTATGTTGGAATGGAGAACTTCCATGTAACCTCATATAGTGTGCTTAAAATTGTCAGGTACTGAATTTCTTTGATGGTAAAATTAACCCTGTGTTACATGAGGGAGGGAGGGGGGAGTTTTTGGCTTAATGTCACACTCAAGTTTGTTTCACTCATTTGGTGACAGTCAGTTTGGTTGGTGGAGGAAGCCGGAGAACCCGGAGAGAACCACCGCCCTTCGGCAAGTAACTGACAAACTTTCACACACGGACATGCAGCTGGGCTCGAACCCTTGCCGGTTCAGTGGTGTGAGGTTAGCGGTCACCAGCGAAGCGCCTTAGACCACTCGGCCACCGAGGGCCCCGTGTTACATGAACTACATGCCCATCTAGTGTTGAAATATGTATGGACATCCACACCCATGAGAATATGTTAATGTATTACAGTTACGAGAAGAAATCTGATACGAGACTGAATGGCACGTAGTTCACGTTACACAAGGTTAATTTTACCTTCCAAGAAATGCATTGTGAAAAGAAGCCGACACTATAATCCGAAGGATTTGCAACTCCATACATCCTTGTACACCAGTTATAAGTTATAAGTTATGAAAAATTCCCATTTATTGAGCACACACAAATAACGCCACCAGCAATAGAGCGAACTGTGTTTGGTAGCTTAACATGAAATGGTTTCCATTGAGTACAGACTGCAACCTCTTCAAACCGTACATACAGCTACCAAAATATAATAACTTCAATGTAGTTGATGTTACACGTAATTAGTGGTCGCCTGTCAAATAATCCATCATTCTTGTGTGCATTTTAAATTTTGATGTTCATAGACTTGCAGCACCAGATGATATAGAAAGAAATTACATGTGTGCCAAAAATACAATCTACAATGTACAAATAAACAAACAATAATATGGCAATCCTTGCGTAACATATAGTATTATATACATACATAAATATCAAAACATTTGGGAACCCCTAATTCTACATTTATGAAATATTCATATATATAAATCTGCAGATTAAACGGATACCAAATGTTACGGGGTCTAATTTTAACACAGTGGACCGACAATTTTTTAAAAAACAGGAAATACCAGTATCTGAAAATTAAGTGGCCATCTTGGCAAAACTTCCAGCTTCTAGGGCTTAAAGGTGAAATGCAAAGGATATTTTTTCTGTTTCTACTTTGTTTGGTTGTATATATATTTAAAGAATATCTTCTTTGGAGAGCTTTTGAAAAGTTCTTGAAAGTTGGCATGTCAAGCCAATTAATCCATCGCTTATCTCCCCTTGGTTGACATTAGATTCTGACGCCACATCAGATGACCTGGCTCGATGTTATACTCTGCAATGTTCAGACTTCGGGTGGCTGATCTGATGCGATGTCAGAGTTCAGGAAAGATAAGCGATGATGATTTGCAAATCAGAATTCAACTGGGCTTGGGGTACCAAGGTTTTAAAACCTAGCAGAAGAGATACATGTACTTCAAATAAGATCAAATGAAGCAGATAAGCAGATATTTCTATCTCATTAAACCCATAGAAAATATAAGGAGGAAAATGTATCAACCTTTGCATTTCACCTTTAAACACAAAATTTGGTCATGCATATCTAGAATTGCTACATCCCAACGATAATTGTTGTCCGAGGACAGCACTGTTTAAAATTTTTAGTGAACCAAGCATGGTCTGATATAGATCCTATCATGCTGCTGTACAAAGATCTCTCACAGAAAAATACAGCAATATGAGATAATTCTGTTCATTTAATTTTCATTCTTACATAAATACAGTCAACATTATTGATTGAACAAAACCTATTCGAAATATGATATTAAACAGAAAATGAACATTAATGATACGAGTTGAGCCATGGAATTCACATTTTATCCACAATTTATTTTACCAACTTACATGCATGTACAAGCCCTTATGCTAATGTTAAATAACTTGTTAACCATAAAAATTTGTTACTTTAACATATTATTTAATTTATTTATTATTTTAATAAATTAACATGTTTGTGTGACACAAGCCCTTGCATCAGTTGACAAATTCCCAGCAGATAAAGACCTGGTGAAGAGAGAAAGGTTTACAATTTGTTTTATATCCAAACTGAAGAGATGGGACTAGCTTGTACATCTGGTAAATGATTAACCAATTCCAATGTCAGTAGGCCTACAAAAGATGACATGAAATGATGTGGTTGATGACCAGTTGGTAGATACTTCATGTAGGAGGCTATTGCCGGAGTCTTCGTGCCACTGAAAAGGCTCAAGTCTAGACACATTGTTGTCGCCAGACTTGGCTATTTAGTGCATTGTCTCGTGATTCTTACATGGAGTATGAACCTTACATGGAGTATGAACCGACCAGTTTGACAACGAAATGTATTCATTCAGTATCACAAGATGGAGATATCCCACATGTAATAATCTTGATGTCAAAAACATCAAAATATACAAAATATATGTCCTGTGACTCAGATAAAGTTACCCTAGCAACAAATAACTCTTGCTCTGCAAATCAATCCCCACTGAAGAATACTAGTCGTGTCTCTCATTTCGAACGTTGCTGATATTCGGCAATACATCAGCACCCCTCTTCATCCAGAAATTTCACCAAAATATATTCAGAAACGAAGGAAATCAACAATACAGTTGTCCAGCTCTCGTGTTATATAAAGCGTGCAACCTATTATATCAAATATATTACGATTCCATGAGTTTTACATGCCCAGCAGGAAATCTTCATGCTTTTATGCATGTATGCACCCCTTTAATATTTCAAGCTTTGAAAATGCAAATTATCCTTTGAAATGCCGCGGAAAAACATAAATACAACAAAATAAAGTCTTTGGATGATTAGTTTCTATGTGTCAAGCAAGAGGATCCGTCTTCCTCCTGTAAATTAATCACCACATACTTCATTTGATATGGGATCCAAACTGTTTAGCCAGGCAGAGTGGCAAACCTCATCCTCCTCCCGCAGTCCTCAATCTCCCTCTCCCTAAATGAGTTACTGATCCTTCCTGTCAATTCTGGGTTCCCCATTCTCCTCCCACAATCCCCATTTTCCTCCTACAATCCACTCTTCCCAATCTCCATCTTTCCATTTACTCTCAATCTCTTTTCAATCCCCACTCTCTTTAATCCCGTCTTCTACAATCCCCGACTCAAGCACCCTTCCTTTTCCTCACTCTCCACCCTTTCTCCAAACCCTACCCACCTCCCCCGTTCTTTAGACCAATCCCCAACCCAATTTTCCGATTCCTCAGTCAGACCCAATCCCCACCCCAATCCTGCATTCCTTAGTCAGACTCCTCATCAGTGGAGTAGTCGGAGTCGCCGCTCTCCTCTTCTTGGTCCTTCTCCTCATCGTCCGACATCTCCCACTGAGGATGATCCTCCACCACCTTCGCCTCCTTCACATCCAGCTGAAATGGCAAGATGAGATTGTCACATCATTCTGGGGTTTGGTTTTTAACCTCATGTTAAATAAACGTGATAAATGTTCGCATACATCAATACCCTTGAACTGCTTTGGTCCAGAAACATGGCACTAATGTGCATTCAGTCTTTCTCAGGAAGAGTTTATCTATAAATACGAGAAAGATATAAATGCATCCAGTATATCTTACAGAAGATAAAACTAGTTTGGCATGTTTAGCTGCAATATCCTGAATTCACTCTCTTTCCTCAGGTAACGAGCGGTTAGCCATGTGCAATCAAGCCGCGCAGCATTTTTATAGCCCTAATGTAATTGGTGGCTATATCCGACGATGGAATGTATACAATCTGATGTTGCGAGAATGGTAAACTCACCTTGATGTTGTGGACCTGATCAAAGTCCAGGTAGGAGTCTGACCTCATTATCACAGAATACTGGTACATACCGGGTCTACCTGGGGCTGAGAACTTCAACTTTACCTGTAAACATTATGGATAGTATAGTCAGCAATCAAGTAACAACACGTCAATGATCAGCCATCAAACAATAACATCACATTGACCAGCAATCAAATAATACCATGTCACTGATCAGTCGTCAAATAATAACATGTCACTGATCAACCATCAAATAATAACATGTCACTGATCAACCATCAAATAATAACATGTCACTGATCAACCATCAAATAATAACATGTCACTGATCAACCATCAAATAATAACATGTCACTGATCAACCATCAAATAATAACATGTCACTAATCAACCATCAAATAATAACATGTCACTGATCAGCCATCAAATACATGTAACAACATGTCACTGATCAAGCATCAATAATAACATGTCACTGATCAGCCATCAAATAATAACATGTCACTGATCAGCCATCAAATAATAACATGTCACTGATCAACCATCAAATAATAACATGTCACTGATCAACCATCAAATAATAACATGTCACTGATCAACCATCAAATAATAACATGTCACTGATCAGCCATCAAATAATAACACGTCACTGATCAGCCATCAAATAATAACATGTCACTGATCAGGCATCAATAATAACATGTCACTGATCAGCCATCAAATAATAACATGTCACTGATCAGCCATCAAATAATAACATGTCACTGATCAACCATCAAATAATAACATGTCACTGATCAACCATCAAATAATAACATGTCACTGATCAACCATCAAATAATAACATGTAACTGATCAACCATCAAATAATAACATGTCACTGATCAGGCATCAAATAATAACATGTCACTGATCAGGCATCAATAATAACATGTCACTGATCAGCCATCAAATAATAACATGTCACTGATCAGGCATCAAATAATAACATGTCACTGATCAGGCATCAATAATAACATGTCACTGATCAACCATCAAATAATAACATGTAACTGATCAACCATCAAATAATAACATGTCACTGATCAGGCATCAATAATAACATGCCACTGATCAACCATCAAATAATAACATGTCACTGATAAACCAATAATAACATGTCACTGATCAGTCATCAAATAATAACATGTCACTGATCAGTCATCAAATAATAACATGTCACTGATCAGTCATCAAATAATAACATGTCACTGGTAAACCAATAATAACATGTCACTGATCAGTCATCAAATAATAACATGTCACTGATCAGTCATCAGATAATAACATGTCACTGATCAGTCATCAAATAATAACATGTCACTGATCAGCCATCAAATAATAACATGTCACTGATCAGCCATCAAATAATAACATGTCACTGATCAGCCATCAAATAATAGCATGTCACTGATCAACTATCAAATAATAACATGTCACTGATCAACCATCAAATAACAACATGTCACACTGATCAGCCATCAAATAACATGTCACTGATCAGCCATCAAATAATAACATGTCACTGATCAGCCATCAAATAATAACATGTCACTGATCAACTATCAAATAATAACATGTCACTGATCAACCATCAAATAACAACATGTCACACTGATCAGCCATCAAATAACAACATGTCACTGACCAGCCATCAAACAATAACATGTCATTGACCAGCAATCAAATAATAACATGTCACACTGATCAACCATCAAATAACATGTCACTGATCAGCCATTAAATAACAACATGTCACTGATCAACCATCAAATAATAACATGTCACTGATCAACTATCAAATAATAACATGTCACTGATCAACCATCAAATAACAACATGTCACTGATCAGCCATCGAATAATAACATGTCACTGATCAGCCATCAAACAATAACATGTCATTGACCAGCAATCAAATAATAACATGTCACTGACCAGCCATCAAACAATAACATGTCACTGACCAGCCATCAAATAATAACATGTCACTGAACCATCAAATAATAACATGTCACTGATCAGCCATCAAATAATAACATGTCACTGATCAACTATCAAATAATAACATGTCACTGATCAACCATCATGTCACTGATCAGCCATCAAATAATAACATGTCACTGATCAGCCATCAAATAATAACATGTCACTGATCAGCCATCAAACAATAACATGT
Source organism: Hanleya hanleyi (assembly GCA_036873755.1). Classification (NCBI taxonomy): domain Eukaryota; kingdom Metazoa; phylum Mollusca; class Polyplacophora; order Lepidopleurida; family Hanleyidae; genus Hanleya; species Hanleya hanleyi. The sequence continues at coordinate 102,172 of JAVTVY010030462.1, read as the reverse complement.
CACTGACCAGAATAATAACATGTCACTGACCAGCCATCAAATAATAACATGTCACTGACCAGCCATCAAATAATAACATGTCACTGACCAGCCATCAAATAATAACATGTCAGACCAGCAATCAAATAATAACATGTCACTGACCAGCCATCAAATAATAACATGTCACTGACCAGCAATCAAACAATAACATGTCACTGATCAGCCATCAAATAATAACATGTCACTGATCAACTATCAAATAATAACATGTCACTGATCAACCATCAAATAACAACATGTCACTGATCAGCCATCAAATAATAACATGTCACTGATCAGCCATCAAATAATAACATGTCACTGATCAGCCATCAAACAATAACATGTCACTGACCAGCAATCAAATAATAACATGTCACTGACCAGCAATCAAATAATAACATGTCACTGACCAGCCATCAAATAATAACATGTCACTGATCAGCCATCAAATAATAACATGTCACTGACCAGCCATCAAACAATAACATGTCACTGATCAGCCATCAAATAATAACATGTCACTGATCAACTATCAAATAATAACATGTCACTGATCAACCATCAAATAACAACATGTCACTGATCAGCCATCAAATAATAACATGTCACTGATCAGCCATCAAATAATAACATGTCACTGATCAACTATCAAATAATGACATGTCACTGATCAACCATCAAATAACAACATGTCACACTGATCAACCATCAAATAACATGTCACTGACCAGCCATCAAATAACATGTCAATGATCAGCCATCAAATAATATGTCACTGACCAGCCATCAAACAATAACATGTCATTGACCAGCCACCATCTCACACATCACTGACTAGATCAGCCATCAAATTTCTAAAACGTAAGATATATTCAAAGATATTTTACTGTGAAAGCTGTGAAAGTTAGTTCCACATGAAAAATAAAGCATTTACTGCATTCGTTTTAAACCTTCAGAATCCTGTCTTGTTCTTACCTCCTCCTCTGACTTGAGACTACAGAGCTGTACAGGGGCCGTAATTAACATATGGGCTTTCCTGTCTGCCGCGTACACCCACCACGCTTCCTGCTTCTCCTGTCAACAAAAACACTCAATCATTTTATCATGTAATAGATAGAAGATACAGAAAACTTAAAGGTTCTACCAAATCGTCCCCCCACAATTAAGTACAAACAAGGGGCTGGAGAATTTCATTAAGGAAGTACAGACGATGAACTGAATGATTTCAGTAAGGAAGTACATACAATGGACTGGATGATTTCAGTAAGGAAATACATACAATGGACTGGATGATTTCAGTAAGGAAGTACATAGAAATGGACTGGATGATTTCAGTAAGGAAGTACAGACGATGAACTGGATGATTTCAGTAAAGAATTTCATATATTGGACAGGTTGATTTCAGTAAGGAAGTACATACAATGGACTGGATACTTTCAGTAAGGAAGTACAGACAATGGACTGGATGATTTCAGGCAGGAAGTACAAACAATGGACTGGATGATTTCAGTAAGGAAGTACAGACAATGGACTGGATGATTTCAGTAAGGAAGTACAGACAATGGACTGGATAATTTCAGTAAGGAAGTACATACATTGGACTGGTTGATTTCAGTAAGGAAGTAGAGACAATGAACTGGATGATTTCAGTAAGGAAGTACAGGCAATGGACTGGATACTTTCAGTAAGGAAGTACATACATTGGACTGGTTGATTTTAGTAAGGAAGTAGAGACAATGGACTGGACGATTTCAGTAAGGAAGTACATATAATGGACTGGATGATTTCAGTAAGGAAGAACATACAATGGCCTGGATGATTACAGTAAGGAAGTACATACAATGGACTGGATGATTACAGTAAGGAAGTACATACAATGGCCTGGATGATTACAGTAAGGAAGTACATACATTGGACTGGTTGATTTCAGTAAGGAAGTCGAGACAATGGACTGGATGATTACAGTAAGGAAGTACATACATTGGACTGGTTTATTTCTGTAAGGAAGTAGAGACATGGTATAATGATGGAATATTATAATGTAAAATACTACTTGCTGATCAGGTTATCAGCACTCATTACATAAATATTTGAAGAAATTCATTTGAAGGCCTGCTAATTTTGATCAAATATTTCAGGTCATAAATAAGAGATGCACATCTCCGAACCATATTAAACATGTGTACAAAGTTTCAGAAACATCCAGTAATAACTGTGTGATTAGTTAATTACACAAGAACATGCAGAAAATCGACAAAGTCCGAGTCTGGGTAATTTTGACGAAAAATAATATTTCATGTCACAAATAGGAGATGCAAATCTTCAAACATGTCTACAAAGTTTCAGAACCTTCTGATAAAAATAGTAGGAGTAGTTGATTACACTAGAAACTTGTCTCTACATGGGAATAGATCCTGAAAATGGCAAAGTCCTATAAAGTTCAAAACGTCATAAATATGTCAAAAATCATAATTTTGCCTTGTAAATAGGACATGCACATCTTCAAATCATAGGTAACACATATGTAAAGTTTCATCAAAATAGAAGCAAAATCTTAGGAGGAGTAGTCCGGGCAAAATTGTGTGTGTCTACGGACAGACAGACAGAGACAGACGGACATGCCGATTCCAGTATACCCCCCTAACATTGTTGCAGGGGGTATAAATACAGACCATGGACTAGACGACTTACAATAGGGAAGTATGGACCATGGACTGGATGACTTACAACAGGGAAGTATGGACCATGGATAGGATAACTTACAATAGGGAGGTAAGGACAATGGACAGGATAAAATACAATAGGGAAGTATAGACAATGGACTAGACAATTTACAATAGGGAAGTATGGACCATGGACAGGATAACTTACAATAGGGAAGTATGGGCTGGATAACTTGCAATAGGGAAGTATGGACAATGACCTGAATAACTTACAACAGGAAAGTATGGACAATGAACTGGACAACTTACAAATGGGAAGTATGGACAATGAACTGGATAACTTACAATAGAGAAGTATGGACAATAGACTAGATGACTTCCAACAGGGAAGTATGGAAAATGAAATGGATGACTTACAACAGGAAAGTATGGACAATGAACTGGATAACTTACAGTGGAGAAGTATGGACAATGAACTGGACAACTTACAAGTGGGAAATATGGGGGGGGGGGGGGGATTTGGCTTAATGTCACACTCAAGGTTGTTTCACTCATTAGGCGACAGTCAGTTTGGTTGGTGGAGGAAGCCAGAGTACCCGGACAGAACCACCGCTCGTTGGCAAGTAACTGACAAACTTTCACACGTGGACCAGCTGAGCTCGAACCCATGCCGGTTCAGCGGTGTAGAGCTGGCGGTCACCAGCGAAGCGCCTCAGACCACTCAGCCATCGAGGGCTCGTGGGAAATATGGACAATAGACTGGATGACTTACAATATAGAAATATGGACAATAGACTAGATGACTTACAACAGGGAAGTATGGACAATGGACTGAATAACTTACAACAGGGAAGTATGGACAATGAAATGGATAATTTACAATAGAGAAGTATGGACAATGAACTGGATAACTTACAACGGGGAAGTATGTACAATAGACTGGATGACTTACAAGAGGAAAGTATGGACAATGAACTGGATAACTTACAGTGGGGAAGTATGGACAATAGACTAGATGACTTACAACAGGAAAGTATGGACAATGGCCTGGATAACTTAAAATAGAGAAGTATGGACAATGAACTGGATAACTTACAATAGGGAAGTATGGACAATGAACTGGATAACTTACAAGGGGGAAGTATGGACAATGGACTGGATGACTCTCTTTGGCTTTCGTTTCTAAAACTGTTTCTTTCTTGGCCTCTTCCTGATATTGTGACCAATCATCTTCCTCGTCTTCCCCTCCGTCAGGTTCGTTGATTTCCTGAACAATCTCCTCCACCGCCGAGTTTTCGCTGTCCTCACTGCCCGAATTTTCATCCTCACTGTCCTCGTTCTTCTGTTTGACAATGGCATCATCTGTTGACACAGTCTGAAAGATGAAGTGTATGCATTTTCTCAAACACCGACAGGCACAATGTTTCCTAAACTATCTATTAAGCACACAAGTGATCTGGGCAAAGAACACAGTTTCTCCTAAGATGGTTTCTGCATGAGGGCTTGTTAACCACCTGGGGAGCAAAACTTACGAAAAAAATTATTGCAACTTTCTTCAGTGCTACAGTGAAACCTGTGAATACCGACACCTGGGTAAATTGACCAACCGCTAAATGGTCCCAATACTTAAATTTAAATTCATTATCCATGGTCCCAATACTTGAATAAATAGTATATTGAACCTTGATAAACGAGAACCCCTAACGAGGAATATAGGCTATTTCAGGCTAATTGGATAATTAAACCAACTGATATGTGTGAAATGCACAGATTCTGTATCCCCTATGGACCATGCTTGACAGCACAAATGCCAAGTTTTCAGGGAATCAAGGCATTATCGTGAAATAAACAGCCCTTACCACAGGACATAGGTCACTGTATGTCAAGTAAATTGGCCAATTTAACTTAATTAATATGCACGGAATGCAACAATTCTATAATATTCCCCTTGGGCCATGTCTTTTTGTCTTAAAAAAAAACAACCCATAACATAAGATATATGCCATTTCAGCCTAATTGGCTAATTACATGTTAATATGCGCAGAATGGAACACTTCTGTAATATCCCCCTTGGACCATCCTGGGAAACACATATGCCAAATTTAAGAGGAAAACAGGCCTTCTTTGCAGTTGACCGATCCCAGGCGATACTTACGCCATTGGGCTCCTTGCCTGCATCCCCTGCCCCTTTGGCACCAGCTGCACCCACTCCCGCTGCAGCTTTCCAGTTGTATGGCAGTTTGACTTTTTTTTTCTGCTTGCCATGGCCTCCTTTCTTTTTCTGCTTCTTGTGTTTCTCCCAGACTTTGGGCTTTCTCAATGGTGAGTCACTGGCCTGAAAAACAGGAGTACCAGAAAACAATAAAGAACCATTCTCCTGGTTTGCCAGTAGATCAGATAATACAGTAGGGACCTGGCAATATTTAATTGGGGGTTGGGGTCGTAGGAACGGCGCAGAGGGTGGGGGGAGCAAGACATTTTTTCTTGAATCCTGAAGGGTGGACAGGACTTGTTTAAATCCTTCATGTACAAGATCATTATCTTTTTAAGCAGATTTCAGTGGTTTTTGCACTACTATGGCACATAACGTACTGTGGGAGATCGATGGTTTTCTACTGAGACAACAGCTTGTATTCAGGATTTCACTTGATTTACCATACAGTACTTACAAGGAATTTTACCTAACACCTAGGGATGTATTCTGTATGTACAGTATTCATTCAAGTGTGTATACACAGGCGTGTGTGGCTTTTAAATTTGGCACAGTGATCCATCTATGTTAACAAAGATTCATACACAGGAGTGAGTAAGTGAATAGAATTTTAACGTTCCAATAGCTTTTAACAATTATTCAGTACATGACAGTGTGCCTACATGCAACAAAGCAGCCCCAATGTTACATATCTATATTGCTGTCCCACCAAGCGCCATGCCGTAGGCAGACACATGTTGCTTCAACAGGTTAGGGAGGTAAAAAAGGTTGTTTTTGCTCAATAACTTATGATTCCTTCTTAACCAATGCTTCAAAACTTCAGGCAAATTAATTTATCTATTGTTCCATGTCCTAAAATTAATTTGCCATTTGAAGAACAGGTGAATGCTGTTTAAACAGCGCGACAGACGTTTGGCCTATTATTATGCAAATTAGATAGATGACAATTTATTTTTAAATACCACTTGATGCGGATATATATGTCTGCGCGCGGCTCGAGAGGATTTTGCTGAATTTATTCTGTGAGCTGATTTATTGAGCAAAAACGACCTTTTTTACCTCCTTTTAGAGAGTGGGATTGCCCGGACCGGTTCAATGTATTTTGCTGAGAAGCAACAGGAACTTGATATAATTGCATTATAATTGCACCAATGAAAGCATCCTGTCTGTGTCTTGTATGCTGTCCTCAGTGTTTTATAGGGTGGATGGTGATGGGGTTTCTGATTCCATGTTGCTTCAAACATTTGCTCCTTTGAAGCAGCAGAAACGCAACTTGGCTGGGCGGTGCCTTGTTGGTTTGTCACGATATGACTGAAATATTGTTGATGCTAAACTTGACTCACTCACTCACTCACTCCTAATACTTCACAACGATGACAGTTTTGGAGGTTACAAAATCGGACAATGGGAAAATGCACTGACATGAGAGCCAAGATTTTTCCATGATGTATTTGAATGAAGTCACTATTGGTTGAACACATACAGCGTTTTGATTGGTCTCTTCAACGACATCGGTGTCGTCCATTTTGCTTTCTTCTTCCTGTTCCACTGCCGAGTGTACTTCAGGGTCTATATGTTCCTCTCTCTCAAACAATACTTCCATGTTCTTCCTGACCAGCGCTACTGTCACCGTGACGATGGAACCAGCCGTTACAGACGTATCATCATCATCCAAAACTACAATAAAACAGAAATGGAACATCTATAGTTTCAGCTTTCATCAGCGAATTCTCTCAGATAACACAGAAAGGCAGACAAGCAAGCAGTTGACCAATGTCTAGTCCTCCATTTAACGCTAAGGTGGACGGTCTGTGCTGGTCTTATTCTGCTGCTACATGAGAAATTTCTCTGCCTAACAATTTATACATCATATCAAGAAAATCCACCTCTTTTCAGAATAATTAGTAATACAGGTTATTAAACATGCAGGAGCTCATATCAAGTAGCCCTAACCTGTATAATGTCTCAGCACCAGTCTGTAGCTGCTCATGGCAAACGTGGCACTGGATTTTGAAACAGGTAAGAAGTCAGCATTAAATAATTAAGAACTAGAGACTTAGTGAAACCGGATTATTTAAATTAGGCTGAATAAAATAAATTTCTAGCTTCACAGGCACCGCAGCACCCTTTTCTTTAAGGGGGTGGCGCCTCAGCACTCTTTTCTTTAAGGGGGTGGCACCGCAGCACCCTTTTCTTTAAGGGGGTGGCACCGCAGCACGCTTTTCTTTATGGGGGTGGCACTGCAGCGTCCTTTTCTTTACGGGTTGGCACTGCAGCGTCCTTCTCTTTACAGGGGTGGCACCGCAGCACCCTTTTCTTTAAGTGGGTGGCATCGCAGCACCCTTTTCTTTAAGGGGGTGGCCCCACAGCACCCTTTTCTTTAAGGGGGTGGCACCGCAGCACCCTTTTCTTTAAGGGGGTGGCACTGCAGCACCCTTTTCTTTAAGGGGGTGGCACTGCAGCGTCCTTTTCTTTAAGGGGGTCGCACCTCAGCGCCCTTTTCTTTAACACCGTGTCAACCCTCTTATTGCCCACAGCAATTCGCTTTTACACATTTGCCTGAAGCAATTCGTTTTTACACATTTTGCCAATTCGTTTTGCCAAATAATGTTTTTGAACATTGAGTCAAGGCCTTGTTTTATTTGAAGGAAATAGTATTGTTGAAGTCGGACTCTTCCAGTAATTCAAAGAATGTTGTTGGTTTCATGCTCATATCAGGTAGCCATAACCTGTATAATGTCTCAGCACCTGATAACCTGATTTGTCAACAGATAAGCATCTTCATTTTATCCAGCCAATTTCTATGTTCCCTCTTCGAACCTGCCTTGGTTTATCTGACCCCCTTCAGTGTTCAAAATCCTAGGTGTAAATTTCACCTATGAACGTTCGACGAACCAATCAGAACCTACACACCGCTTTTGTGTAGAGTGACATCATCCTCAATTAGCGGCATCATTCCTCCTAATATGGTCTTTATATTAGCCCAATAAAAAGGTCAGCCAATCAATAACGCTCCTCTACGACCCATTTCGAAATTCAAATGTTTTCGAAGTCAGTGACGTCTCGTGTTTATTTATAAGTTCTTTGAGCATTGAAGGGGGCCAGATATATCAAGGGAAGTGGGAACATAGAAATGGGCTTGATAAAATGAAGATGCAGATAAGACCCCCTCCCCCAACCTCCACACCCTAATTACCTTCTGTTCTGACCGTCATCTCAACATTGGGCATCTGAGCACATATAGACATCACATCCTTGTACTCGGAGTCGCTGAGCGTCCGCAGTAGAGACCGTCGATCCTCCTCTTTCATGGCCACAAACTCCCGGATACTGCGGATACTTCTCTGAAATCCACAAAATACATCATCCGTAAAAGTTATATCAAATGCCCCCACACTCCATTGCATCAAAAGATATGTAGTCATGGTCAAAACCAAAACAAGAGCCCAAGGGGCTTCAATATACGCCCGTATATCTGGAATTATATTGGTCCAAATTTCAAGGTTGTTTAATAGCCTTGATTCCAATTGATAGCTAGCAATCCAGAGAAAGGTCTACAATTTTTCACATCTAAAATTGAATGATGAACTAAAATGAGCTTAACTCTTGGAAACTAGTTGACTTTGGAGCAAGAACCGAGAGCTCACATATCCCACACTGAAATCAACAATAGTCAAACACAAGAAAATAGTAGTTTTCCTGCAAATGCATTTCTTTCAGACGAGAGAATTTTTCATGAAGGAAGAAGAAAGTGATGAAGTAAACCACACATTCTTGAGTTGATAAACAGGTATGAAGTTCATAAAGGACCCCTTTCCCCATTAAATTAGTAAAAGTATGGTTTTTATTTCACGAGAGTTTAACTAAATGTAGCTGTTTCAAACACGGGAGACTCCACAGGACAAATGCCATATACATGTTGGGGAGAGAACTCTGAATATTCCAATCTAACACATATAGTCAGCTAAACTTGATTCAGTTTTGGGGGACTGTGACCTTGACCTTTGACAAATTGATGTATGGCTCCTCTTCGCCATGCGAGTAAGGTATTTAATACCATTCCATACATATAGGGATATGAAAGGCATATGAAAAAATGTGACTTAATGATATCTGATTTTGAAGTCACAGTGACCTTGACCTTTCACCTTGACCTAAATTTTGGTACACGACACATCGTCTTCCCGTCAATATATCAATGGACACAAAAAAAATCATGATTTTTATGAATTTCATGATTTTGGGGTCACAGTGACCTTGACATTCGACCTTGACCTACATTTTGGTACGTGGCACATCATGTCCCCCTAATGTATCTAGACACAAAAAAAGTACTTTTCAAAGATTTCTCGATTCTGGAGTCACAGTGACCTTGACTATTGACCTTGACCTAAATTTTGGTACATGACAAACCATCTTCCCATAATTTCTCAATGGACACAAAAAATCATGATTTTTAACAATTTTACGATTTTGGGGTCACAGTGACCTTGACCTTTGACCTGGACCTACATTTTGGTATGTGACACATCGTGTCCCCCTAATGTATCTACTGACAAAAAAAATGTTATTTTTAACAATTCCCTGGTTTTGGGGTCACAGTGACCTTTGACCTTGACCTAATTTTTGGTATGCGAACTTCATTTCGGTATGCGAACTTCATTTCCCCCTATTGAATCCACTCACCAAAAATTAGTAATTTTTAATGATTTCCTGATTTTTAAGTCACACTGACCGTTGACTTTGATTCTGGTGTCAGTGATCTTGACTATTGGCCTGGATCTAAATTTTGGTACATGACAAAATGGCTACCCGTAATTTCTCAATGGACTCAAAAAATCATGATTTTCAATAATTTCAGGATTTTAGGTCACAGTGACCTTGACCTACAGTTTGATATGTGACACATTGTGTCCCCCTAATGTATCTACTGACACAAAAAAAAATTATTTTTAATAATTTCCTAATTTTTGGGTCACAGTGACCTTTGACCTTCGACCTTGACCTATATTTTGGTATGCAACACTTCATTTCCCCCTATTGAATCCACTCACAAAAAATTTGAAATTTTTAATGATTTCCTGATTTTTCGGTCACACTGACCTTTGACCTCTGGCCTCGACCTATATTTGGTATGCAACACATCGTTCCCCCCTAGGGCATCCACTCACCAAAAATTAGAACTGTAGATAGAAAACTGTCAATGATCAATGATTTCCTGATTTTAGGCAACAGTGACCTTTGACCTCGACACATCGTCTCCACCTAGCGTATCCACTCACAAAAAATTGCAACTGTGGATAGAAAACGATCACAGATATAGACCGGACACGAACACTTCAGTGATTTCCTGTTTTTTAGGCCAGTGACCTTTGACCTCTGACCTTGACCTTCACTTTGGTACGCGACACATCGTCTCCCCGTAGGGTATCCAGTCACCAAAAATTAGAACTGTAGAAAACTGTCCCAGATATAGACCGGACACGGGGGACGGACAGACAGACGGACGGACGGATGGACAGACGGACGGAAACCGCCATCACATAATACGTCCGCCTTTTGGCGGGCGTATAAAAACTGATGTTTCTTTCTTGAAATTGAATAATGTCATTAGTCATTTTTGAGGCACAAACAAAAGGTGGTGAAAAACGTATTGAAGCTGTGATCTCTTACACATGAGATCACAGCTTGATTACTTTTGCGCGTGTGGTACCATATCGACTGATGTTACATTGTAACAGTACACAATCGAAACATCACTGTCCTTGATATTGGGCACTGTCTGAAAAGACCCACAGAAGATTGAGACCTGAGATATCACACAGACAATAGTTCTAAGTTTGAAGACAGACTGATGGACAGACATGTAACAAATCAATCTGATCGACCAAAATCAATTACTTATAATGAGTTTGAGGTTGACTTGAAATTTTATCATAATCCAGATGCCTGAACTGTAGTTATGTCAGGAAGAACACAATTCTCAACCACTTCCACATTTTCTGGCCTAGGTGACCCTGACATTTGTCTGACCTATTGACCTAGGGTTATTCTTTACCCGATGAGCAAGGTACATTGTATGCTTAAAGTTTTTAACTTAAATGTTATCTTGGATTAAGAGATTTTTCATTTATTACAGATTTTCCAGCTCAAGTGACCTTGACCTTTGACCTCAAAATAAATAGGGTTCTTCTTTCATCCAAGGGCAAGGTACATCAATAGTTTGGTACTAATCCATAACATGGATTTGAAGATATTGCATGGGTAAGAAGAGTTAACAGATGGAAAGATGGACAGAAATTGTTGTCGCATTATGCAACCTCATCTATCGATGGACATATAAAAAGTATGGTAGCAAATTATTTCCTACGAGAAAACTCTTTTTGGCAGAATCAGGTAAACCCACTGCTAGGAGTATACCCGTGGCTAGCAATCAATGTGTTAACATAATAATGAAATGAAAACACATCAAAATTCTGTGATCCTGTGGTCCTACATAAAGATGATACCAAACAAAGCAGCAGGCAGAAAATGACGAACTAAATCACCTTATTGAACAGGTTGATTTGATATACATGTGCGCCACCAGAAAGCCCAACACTTGAGCTCCACCCAATGTGCTGCATTTTACAACAATTTTATCAAGTGTGTTAACATTTTAACTACATGTATCAATTCTGAGTTTTAAACTATAATCCTCCGCATGTCTTGTCTTACCTGCCATGTACATAAGTGTTTGCACATATATGAGGTGATATTAGACAGATGTAGTAAAGACTGGACTTGCCCATCGTGTACAGAAGTGTTTGAGCATATCTGGTGTAATATGACGCAGCTCATACACTGTCCTCAAAATGGCAGTTTGATCCTTTATTTGTATGTTGTTCTTGCTATTGAATCTTCACTAGGAAATGGGCGAAAACTATTCAAGGGACATCACTCTATAGACTTCTCCAATCGGGAACATTGTATAGTCCCAATAAAATGCCTACTAACGAATGAAAGGGAACATGGAAAACTCTCTTCTGTGGGGAGGTAGTAAAAGCGTATCACAAATTTTCTACAGATGTGACATGGGATAGCTGTAGTAAAGAGCTTGACTTACCCGTCGTGTACAGAAGTGTTTGAGCATATCTGGTGTGATATGAGGCAGCTTTAGTAAAGAGCTTGACTTACCCATCGTGTACAGAAGTGTTTGAGCATATCTGGTGTGATATGAGGCAGCTGTAGTAAAGAGCTTGACTTACCCATCATGTACAGAAGTGTTTGAGCATATCTGGTGTGATATGAGGCAGCTGTAGTAAAGAGCTTGATTTACCCGTCGTGTACAGAAGTGTTTGAGCATATCTGGTGTGATATGAGGCAGCTGTAGTAAAGAGCTGAACTTACCCGTCGTGTACAGAAGTGTTTGAGCATATCTGGTGTGATATGAGGCAGCTGTAGTAAAGGGCTCGACTTATCCTCCAAGCCCTGGATGATCATTTGGGAAAGTTTCATACAGTTTTCCGCTGTGTCTAGACGTGGCATGTGACCTGAAAGGTAATATTTCGTGGTTAAATGCAGTGTAGCTCCGGAATCAAGCTAGAGTCAAATGCACCCAACTCTATAGTTGGCTGGATTTTCTTCTAATTTTATCTGCAGACCAATCAAAATCCCAGATAAGATTTTTGAAAATTTGAATTGACCAATCAAGTTATTTAAAACTGGACGATATCCCATAATGCAATCTTTTTTTTATATAAAATTCTGTGGTTCTTCTTGATGATTAATTTATGCATACAGCAATGAAGATCAGTCGTAGCTGGCATGGCTGGGATAGAAATTTGTTCCAGATAATCGAAAATACAACATTTCTGCTGCAAAAGGTCCTCCGAAAGCAGAAAACCAGCAACAGAAATTGAATAAAGGTTGGTCATAAAACAGTAAATGTTTACCAACATTGTAGTAGCTTTATCGACTAAAACAAAGCTATGGTTTGGTAGGGTCTCGATCTGATTAAAACCAAATCTGAAGAATATGCTCCCCATCTGACATGAAGCTGATTTTAGATCTGGGATCATGGCTCGGGTTTCCATTTTCAAAGGTCTAGCTCTCAGCAATTCAGATCTGCCATGAAACTGGGCTGTTTCGTCCATCTCTTAAATTGCGGCGAGGAGGTGACAGGTGTAGGCCTACGATATGTAAACTAAAACTCCTTTTCTCGTGAATATATTGTTTCATCAGATCAAGATTTTATTCTCTGGAAACGATGACATTCGATTAACATAAATAGAATCTAGATATATCGACCGATTTCAAGAGAGAGTTCTCTGTTCATAATAATATGAGGTTAACCAGATTCCCAGGCGCAGCTCTGGTCAGAGCATGACATTTCAAACATACATCCCTGAAATGGAGAGAAGCTCTGTGATTGGTCAGTAATCAAAACATGGAAATGGGGGTCTTGATCCCAGATCTACATGAACAACAACTAATCTTATTAGGTTAAGGTATCTAATAATTTCATTAAGATCTTATATCTGAAAATATTCTTCTTTTTCAGCTGTTTTTGTCCAATATTCTGCACAATAAGGCTTAAAGTGATGGTGAACCCTCAAGTAAAGTTTCCATCAAATGAAAGACCATTGCAAACAGTGTGGGAAAATATTTATTGTAATTTTTTACGATTTTATTACATAGAGTAAACTACAAATAAAGCATGGTATTCTATGGTGGTCTGTTGCCATGATATTTAGGTCCAGTGACGTCACACTGCCTTAATACATGTATTTCACTTTGTATGCACTTTCCAATGCTTGATTCAAGTTTAAGGTGTGTATACTTTAGTTTCAACACCGACTCACTGTTCCAGTGTGCATGTTTCACCAAAATCTGGGAGATGGTAATTCATAAGAGTAAAGTCAATTTGAATCTTGCACTAATTTACCCGATTTTGGTGAAACATGCACATTGTAACAGTGAGTCTGTGATGAAACTCAAAATATACACACCTTAAGCTTCAATCAAGCATTGGAAAGTGCATACAAAGTTTGAAATATATGTACTAAGGCAGTGTGACGTCACTGGACCTAAATATGATTGCAACAGACCACCATAGAATACCATGCTTTATTTGCAGTTTACTCTGTGTAATAAAATCGTAAAAAATTACAATAAATAATTTCCGACACTGTTCGCAATGGTTTTTCATTTGATGGAAACTTTACTTGAGGGTTTTACGATCACTTTAAAAAAACAGCACAGATTATTAGCCATTTCCTGTTTCTCAACAAATGTAGTTGCACTGCCTGTTTGGATGTATTCGAGACCGGACTTTATACATCTATATATCTTGATGCATTATTCAATGAGAGACTTTTAAAGTGGACTACATACATCTGCCTGAAGCTGCCCCAGCCACCAACTGAGCCACACAGTTTATCATCTCATTGATGAGGTAAGGGCCTTTAGCCAGGACATACTGACGGTCTGAAATAGACAATAATATATACATGTATAACACGTAATGCAAACCGAAACATTCTAGTTCAATGAGAAAATTTCAAGAATGTGATCGGAAGAGAGATGCTGCTAGATTTCATCATTGTTGTCAGATTAGATAGGGGTGGGGTTGGGGGGGGGGGATACAAGGGAGACGTGATCCAGTTGGTAAGAGTGCATGAGTGAAAGGGGGATTAAAATAAGCGTATGATTTTTCTGTAAGGCATCTAGGATCAGTTTTCAATTTTGGTTTGTTCAGTGGTTGGAAAGAGGGCAGTCCTCCTCAAACCCACAAAAGCAGTGAGAATGCTATATAATAGGTGTTCACTTTCAACATTGTTTCAGTTATATCGCGCCAAACCAACTAAGCACCACCCAGCTAAGTTGCGTTCCTGCTACTTCAAAGAAGACACCCTCCATCCACCCCATAAAACACTGAGGACAGCACACAAGACAAAGACGGGATGTTTACAATGCAATAAAAACAAGCCACATTACAGTGCTAGACGTTCCTGTTGCTTCTTGGCAAAATGCATTGAAGCAACAGGAACCTGTGCCCACCCAACCACCCGCTGCCGTAGACAGAAATGACACTTCACCCAGTCACATTATCCTAACATCGGGCCAACCATTCCTTGATCTATCTTCTTACTGCCAAATGCCAAGCGTGGAGGCAACAAGTTCCATTTTTGAAATCTAAGGTAGGACCTCTTGCTTGCGAGGTAGATGCTCAACCCACTAGACTATCAAAATTTGGTGTACTGTAAGTGACAGCATTATGTCAGTCATGGATGTAATGTAATCACTTAACCCAAAACGGTAAACGGACCAGCAATAACCACGCTGGAGTGGATACTGACCTAGTTCGAGTGAGTTGGGTGGAAGCTTAAGTCGGTTCAAGTGACCATGGATCAGTGCCCTGGCCTTGACACTGTACGGGAAACACAACGGCTTCTCCTTATTCTTCTCATTCAGATTAGGCAGGTCTCGCATCAGCTGCAAATTACAACAAAAACAACACAGTCACACCTACCATTACAAGATACATCACCACATTTTATCCCAAACTCAAAATGAATTCCAAAAGTTTAGGAAGAACTACCCTATTTATTCTAATTTTTCCAACAGCAATTTTAGACTTCGAAGCAAAAAAAATAAAAAAATCCATCTTTATGTCAACTGAGGATAAATTCTGTGGCATGAATATGTTATTTATCCCAAGAACTTAGAAGATAACCAGTAAAATTTGTAGACTGTTTGCAGAATTTCTCTCCGCAGTAGCCTGAAGAAGAGTTTTCCGTCAGAATAATTAGAAGAAATAGTCTTTCAAAGGGATTTTTGATAACAAACAGTACTCTGATTACCCTAATAATTCGATCGCAGGAAGTGAATTTTCAACCAAAAAATCAGGGTGTGATCAAATTTATCAGAATTTATTACAAGTTCATAAGATGGTCCGATTAATCCATTATTCGGAAGCTATTTCAATGATTTCGTAGGGTGATCAGAGTTATTAGAGCCCCATGGGTTAGTTTATAGGGATAGAGAGATCGCGTGCCCTTTCGATACTACTCATCGGGCACTGCTCATCGCGCATGCGCAGTCGACCCATTCTACTGTAGGGTGCAAGTCTGGCCCATGGAATCTCAGGTAGCGAAAACTCCAGGTCTCTCGCCTCACCCTATCCCGCGCCACATCTATGCGACCCGCTGTGCAGTGAGTAAGGAGGAGGAGTCGGACACGCCACGGATTATACTAGTGAGATTATTCGAGGGAAGACTTACAGCGGGTATTTCCTCATTGTCACTGGGTCTCTCTACAATTTCCTTGTTATGGAATTTGTCATACTCCCAGGAGGCTGCCAACACCATTATCACCCCTGGAAAATAAACAAAGAGTCGAATGAACCAGATACCAACAACGACAGCCAAAAGTACTTAAATGTAAACAGAATCTGATTACGAAAAAAATACTCTATAATAAGAAAGTGATCAAAGGAGACGTCTTCTCAACATCATTTTTCTTCAGGAATTTGTTCTACATAAATCTTCCTTGAAATAAAGAGTTCCATGGAAATAAGCCATTCGAGATGATATTAGTTGACATGTGTTTACTTTGCGCAGAGTGGCTGTAGGGAGCCAGTATATTTGTAAACGTAAGCGAGGCTCTATGGTCAGTGATGTCGTTCTTGTATCATGGGACATAACAGAGCTGAAGTCATTGGTAGCATCACACAGTCCTCTTCATAAAAGCTAGCGTTACTTCCACTCATCTCGGACGTCATTCTCCCTCAACTCCGACACTATTTTTACCGTAACTCTTATGTATCTAATGGCGTTGCCCTAGTAATCTTCACTAGTCCAGGTAAGTCCTGAAATCTCGCAGAAGATTTACCTGGACATTTTTGGTGATTCGAATGTGTTCTGGAGTCGATGCCTCTATTATACAATCTTGTACATTTCCTCCCCCTTGCTTGTTTTGAATTAGCATGTCGGTATCCCAAGCCTGCAGTTTTTGCTTTGACTGCCGATGTCGATTTCAGCTTGACATCAAAGCAGCTTGGCCCGCGATGAAATTCAAACCGATCACATATCATACCTAACAGCGGATTGGCCCAATGAACTAGCTTAGCGCGTTCACTGATTGGGCTGATTCAGAGAAAACTCCTTGATCTATTTATATCCAGAACTCGTATGGGTAACTAACCAAGCCAGTGTATCGACCATAACAGATCGATTGATATAATGGCTCGCCAGGATGCTCTACAGTTGTTAGTGCTACATAAAATGCCCTATCTTGAAAATGGATTATTCCTGTAAAACAGGTCACTTCACAAAGGAACTATTAAGGAGAATATGTGGAGCGGAAACAGTTGAGTTCTCCTTGAAGTGGAGCTGGATTGGTTCAGATCTCGTGGTCATTCGATGATCTCTGTGCTGTTGGATTTGAGATAGTACTCATGGAATTTCATCGACTCTTCTCAACAGTAAGGTGGAGAGTAAAACTGCTGATATAATGGGACTGCCCGGATCGCCTCGATTCAAATTTCAAGAAAAAACTTTAATAGTCAACTTGTCTGATTGATGTTTTTGCAGTACAATTACCCGTGCAACCTAGTTCAGATAATTTTTTGCATTTGTGTACAAAGCAAATTTCAATCTTGATGAAACAACAGTTTCAAGTTGGATAAAGTCAAGCTCCTGTACAACGATACCGATCAGTGCAAATTTCTTGCAAATTTCAAGGCTTTCCAGGCCCTTTGGACAAAAAATGCTGTTATTCAAGGCCTGGAAAAAGCCATTTCATTTTCAAGGCTTTCCAGTTTTTCCAGGCCCTGTATGAACCCTGCACCTATAAAGCTTCCCTGAAAAAATATATGGAAACTTACTTTTGAGGATCATGTTGGGTGTTTTGTGGAAGAAGTAACAGTACAACTTTGTGGTGTCGAGAAGGACCTGATCTCCAGTGAACTTGATAGAACGGTACCACCATGTGCCCTGCAAACATGATAAAACGTAGCACGATCTATGAAATATTTCCCTTCTCAATTTCTATGGATACAAGCAAGCATCAGTACCCTTCTATAAGTCCGCATTAATTCATTGTATAGGAATCGCGATTTCATGGCTGACCAGAGCAGGCAAACCAATATACAATAAGTTGTTCTTTCTATCTGAACAACTTTCTGACATGCGACAGGCTGAACAAAATTAATCCCAAGCCTGAAAGACACTTTTTTAACAAAATATGACAAAGAGGCTCTTTTTTCCTTTCACACAAACCAAATATATCAATCAATTTCTGGGAAACAGATGCAGTTTAAAGGCTCATTTCTACAGCACGCGTTTTCGCAGCGACAACCACATCCGAAAAATAGCTGTCATGTTATTCAATGGTGTAGTACTCACAGCACGCATCAGTCACGGTGACATCAGAACTACATTTTTGACGCGCGACAAAATTAGAACCAGGGCTATTTCAATGCGTTGTCACTGAACTATCGACCAATCAGAGGGGATAGAAATAGTTAGCCCGGTTAAGTTGAGGGGAATCCTGTCCATTGAATGGCTGGAATGGCGAGAGTGTCATTGTCATAACGCATGCTGTGGAAATGCGCCAAACTGCAAAAAGTTGTGGTTTGCAGTTGTGGTTGTCGCGACGCGTGCTGTGGAAATGGGCCTTAATATAATATGCGTGAACGAATTATGTTCTTTGAGTTACTGTCAGCCAACAACAATACTATTTCCAGCAAATAAAGACATCGACCAACACTAAATTTGGCATAATCTTCAAGAAAATTATTTGGGAGAATCTTTGAGAGGCAAAAGCGTAACAAGAACCAAAATAGGCTTCATTTCCTGCAAGAGTGAATTCTAATAATTCTGTCGAGTGACTTTCCTGATCACTTGTACCAGTGAGTCTCCTGATTGTCTATAGCGACAGTAAACATGCTAATCGTTGAATATACAATGAGCTTCACTCACAACAGCCACAGGTAGAATGATGAGGAATATGGTAGCATACACCCCCAGAACCTGAAATAAGACAATGGCTGAACTATTAGTATACAGTAATTACATGTCACAATAGCAGTCTGAAAAATGCTATTTCTGTTGTGTGTTTTTTCAAAGCTTTGTCTTCACTCTGGGGAGGATGTTGTTGTCTATAGGACTCGTATTGTGACTTTCAAAAAATCTTTGCTTCATCCATTTCCTTCCCTCTTCTTTTGATGACGCACATATTATTTTGATAAAGAAGAGACATTTTGAGCAGCACACCCCACCCCCAGACTCCCGCCAGATCCCCCAGCTGCCAGACTCCCATACTACATGATCCAACACCCAGCTCCCTAGGTTCCTACACTACTTGTCCTGCCACCCGATTCCCCAGGTCCCTAGACTCCTACCCAACATGCCCTACGACATGTACGACCCCATCCAAAGCACTCCCACTCCAAATGCCCTACCACCCGATCCCAAGCCATCCCACCCTAAATGCCCTACCACTAAATCCCCCAGCTCTCCCACCCTACATACCCTACCAGACTCTCCTCTCTGTTTTCGGGGGAAGCTGGAGATTAGGACGATGGCGAGAAACACCAGACTGTAACTTACCCAAACTGAGTTTTCTCTTTCCACAATCCATTTTGGTAGTGCAATACCGAAGCGCGTCACTGGAATATAAAACACAGGTATATTTGAATGAAAAGGAAACAATCCGCCTTTTTATAATATTGTTTTTTCTATTATACAAAAGTCCCTTTCAGACAGAAGCGTACCCCCATATTTGTCCCTCTTTCTTATACAGCGAATCTCCTGACATGCCTGATGAGCCGTTTTCAAGCGAAAGCTAAGCATCCCTCAAGTTATCCTGGCTATGGCCCTCACGCTGGGGACATGTACATGATGAAGAGTTAGGATTAGTCTCACCTCCTGGGCCGTCTGGGTTTCCAAAATCCTCCCAGTTCTTTCTGGATTCTTCATCTGTCAGTCTGTAATGTAGACAGTTGAACAGCCATGAGACATACATTTATACAAAATAGCACAAAGAAATCTATTAATTAACTTTTACAATTACATGTATAACGAGAAGAGTACACGCCCTAGACTGCCATTGAGCTTCCCATCAGTGCGTGAATCACTGTCAATCAAAATGTCTTCGTCCGGAAGTTTGTGGGTTTTTAGGAGATTGTTCTTTCCATCTGGAGCTTACCGAATGTCATCAGGTATGGTATTGTCCTCAAGGATAGCATCTTTGCGACATGCTAATGTCATATATTTGACAAATTCAAGGGACTTAACTCATGAAGGTTATTACATGTATCTTGACCTGAGAAAGGACAACATCCACTAATCATCTGGAGTATCAGTAGGAAAATATGTCAAGGTCAGTCATCTTCAGCACACTATCGCCAGATGTATTTATATAATTAAGCTACATTTCTTCATGTTATATCATAATAAACAGCATATGACCTTGGAGAAATAGGTCAAGGTCAGTGAACTGGCACAGGCTTCTAGTCAATCACCAGTTTCATATGTAATATGAATTTGGAGACCCTAGCTTTGATCCTTCAAAAAATATAGCAAATACTAGAATTTGACCTTGATAAGATAGGTAAGGGTCAGTCATTTTCATTAGGCTTCTGACCCTTCACCAGATGAATATGGTCAATTCCATGCTACTTGGGACATGAAGCCAAAAAATAAAATCTTGAGAATGTGCCACAATGAGATTGTTTTATAATGGTGATACAGTATAGAGATAAAATCTAAAAATTCAGTAAGATTGCTGCAGAATTTTCCAACCTTTTTGCAGTTTTGCAGTTCCAGGATAAAATTTTCTTATTTTTACTTTAAATTATAAGAAAATTTAGATTAATTTAGAAGATTTTATTACCATTGTTTAGCTGCAGAATGGAGGATTTCTTTTTTTATTTACATTAATGGTTAATGGTGTCTTGAAAAATCATAAAAAAATTCAGCAGGTATTTGTAAATATTGTCACACACTGTAAATTGTGCATGAAGTCACAGTTATGTAACGCGAGTGACGATAAATGCTACTTTTTCTTTTATTAGACAAAAAACTTCAAGTTTAATTGAACTACTACTATCACTGCTTCTGTCAGTTGTCATGAACATATGACCATAGTTTTGAGTTCCTACACCATGTGACTTCTTCCAGTGGTAGCGCCAAATCTAGTAACGCGAGTGACAATGTAACGTGAGTGACGGAGTGTAACGCAAGTGACGCTATCTGGTGGAAGTTACTATTTTCAAATTCCAATTTTTATTAAGTCATGACATGCTGGATAGGGTGTGACAGAAATATAAATACTTTAAGTATGTGAATATATAAATGCCAAAGCATGTGCTTCCTGTCGTCTGCTATTTAGTTATCAATACATCTCAAATTGCCTCCAACTTTGAATTGTGTGGTCCACCATTTCTTAGTCGAAATAGCATTTGGAACTTGAGTGTTGGGAGTCCTGATGATTCACTCAACTAAATTCCATGGAATTATTTAGCCATATTTGCCAACATAGCTAAAAATTCAATAGGGTTAGTTACATGTAATAGGCCAGCATTTTAGCAGAGTTCATTTCGACCAAGGGACGTATTTCAAAATTTTGGCTTCACCTGTTCGTTATTTTATGGTTGACCAACCGATATTAGTGAGTTTATATGCAGTTGCATCGTAATTTAATTAACTAGGAGTTATACCAATTTATAATATCTGTATTACTATCACAGCTGGGTGATATTGCAACTGCACTCCTCTTTTATACTTTTTAAAAAGTTTTTTAAGCTTATGCTTTCTCATTATAAATACATATACATTTTATGTTTTCTTTTCTCCAGTTTTGCATTTTTTTTTAAAATCTAATACTCTATTCTCATAGTTTAAATTTTCTGTTAAAATGACAACATGTACCTTAATTTATTTTTGAAAAAAATAAATGTTTATTATTTATTTGACATAATTCTCTGGTTTGTATTTTCGATTTCAAAAATACCTTTCGGAATTACTTTTAATTATTTATCAAACGATATTCATCATGGGAGGTCTTTTTCATTCCAGACTCATCTGGAATTCGAATTTGATGCTCTGATCGGTCATTTAGGTCTTGGAATGTGGTGTCTATGTTCAAATGTTAGCAGTGTTGTGATCTAAAACAATTTGTTTTACACCCTCACTATTAAAAAATCAAAGTACTCACTGGAAGCAATATCAAGTGAGTCTCTTCACTGCACTAATTGACTAAAGGGACTAAGCATGTGTGAAAATAATATTTAATGGCTGGGAGATGATTCTTGAAAAATAATCTGCAGTTGGGACAATACTATGACGTCACAGGTGTCGTTTAATGACTCGGATATTGGTACTCTCCATGTGAAGGATTGGTGTCGGGTGAAGTATGACCAAGATGTGTACCCTGGTGAAATACTCCGTATCGTCGAGAACGAGTATTTCATATCTGTGATGATCCGTACAGGAGCCGGCAATACCTGGAAGTGGCCTACACCCTGTAATTCTGTTTATTACCACCGGGAACAAATTGTTAGAAAGTTAGATGGTCCAGTTCCTTCAAACAGTTGCTCGTCTTTCACATTTCCAGAACTTCCTTAAGCATGTTAAATGCATGTCCTTTTCTGAGATGAACATACAGTGTACAAAGTTCTGTTCAGTTATACTGTATCTGAGATCTGTTTTTATGGCACAACATAATTTTATGTTTTGTGGTGTTTAATGTTCACTAACATTCAAACTTTGGTATCCTCGACAGAGAGGTAACGCGAGTGACGTAACGCGAGTGACGAGACATTGAAGTTATTTGAGCAAGCTGTTACACATTGGAACAACTTAGTGGATTCCTAATTGCATTGTTATTTCAAGAGGTCTACAGGATACTAACAGATCCACTAAATTGTCATCTGTATGTAAAGGCTTGAGCTTAATTCAAGAATGAAGTTATGGCTAAAATTTCCATGTCCTTTTTGCTGTAACGCGAGTGACGAGTATGCAAATTGAAATTAAACAAAACTTTTAAATGCAATTACAGCACTTTAAATTTTTATGAATACTTTGGGGCCTAAGTTGTCTTTATACATTATGTGTGCATGTATACTTTCTTTGTTGGAGGCAGGTGGGGTATAATATAACCAAAATGGTGCAAAAATGTAACGCGAGTGACGTGGAATTGACCATATGTGGTATAATCCTTCGTCAGATATCGTTTCCACAACAAGATGAACAGATTGACGGATGGATGGACAGATCACGCCAACGACGACAACAACCTTCGGACAAATTTGCTCAAGGAGTAATAAAACCAAAGCTGTTTTGAATGTTGTTAAACAATCTCAATTTCATCCTCAAGCAGGACATATCTAGTACAACACGTACAGAGCGAGTTTAGAAATGAAATTGTACCTTCATAAAGAGAAACCTGTGTATACCGAACATGCTTGGGACCACATTATATTGTCAGTATTGACAGGATTCTAGTTAATCAAGGTTTCGAAGTATTTTAATTTTAAGTACAGAGAAACCTGTGAACACTGACACCCGCGGTAAACCAACAAACCATTCAAATATCGACATTATCCATGGTCCCAATACTTAAATTTAAACTATTTTTGAACCTTGATAAACCAGAACCCTGTCAAAACCTATACTCAAATCTCTTGCCATGCATGGTGAGTATACACAGGGATCACTGTATTGGGACCGTGGATAAAGTCACTGTTTAGAGGCTGGTCAATTTACCAGGTGTCGGTATTCAAAGGTTTCACTGTATCAGGTAAATTCTGCTGAATAATTGATCTCAAATGATCCAAACTGATCTCCCAAAAAATTATTAGATGTCAAACTCAAAGCTGCAGGACACTTAAAGGTATACTTGCATACTGGTACATAAATGCAGAAAATGGAAGAAATATTCCGCTCAACTCACGCAGCATAAGCTTTGGCAATCCTCATAAACTTGGCCGAGTCTCCAGTCTCTTTATCTGGATGGTATACTAAACTGAGTTGTCTGTATGCCCGTCTTATCTCGCTGTTTGAGGCGCCCTGCAAGTGAAATTAAGACGATTCACATCTGGATGTCAAGTACATGTACTGGCAACAAACACAATTGATGACCTGTAACTTAAGACAGAATTGCACAATGGGTATACGGGTCAAGAGTTTGTCATGCTAAGTTGGCTTGTGGGGCAAACATGCAAGATGAAGGAATATTAGAAGAGTTGTCTCCCTTTAATGCCATCGATAGCCCTAGCAATACTTTACCGAGGGCTGCAGGTAGATGTAATGGGGATGGGGTTCTTCAAAGCGTTTTGTATGAAAATTTGACTGAAAACTCATACGTGTTTGAATCGTCACAAGATACTATGACGGAGATTCCTTGTTCGAATTATTAACATATATCATCGAATTAAATTTTTATCTGTAGTCAATTTCATACTCTCAAACTGCAATGCTTGTGCTTCATTGCTCGATCAAGAGCAAAATGCTGAAGGTAAGAAACTCTTGTACAAGTATTGCCATTCAAAGTGAAACGAACTGGTTTATCTCACTGTGGTTTAATGACAGTTGATGAATGTATCTTCATCTAACAAGTCTACGGTTCTTTAGCTACCTCCATGACACAGTCATACCAAACTGGTCTTGATCTCGATCAACCAAAAGTGCCAATAAGTTGAGTCAGAGTTTCCGGCTATCTAATGTGCACAAGAGAATGGAGCATGCTATGTACAGGGGATGTCTTAAAAGATGGCTCATTGGTGATATTTTACACCCACAAACTGTCATGGCGGTCACCAACTCGGACCTCACTAGAATGGTTGTCAAGACTGAGCTGCTATCATGCAAATAGACTTAATTGCCAATCACAAATATCAGTTCGCAAACTCAATTTATACCTACCCTGTCAATGCCCAGCTCCACAAATGGGTCATATTCGACATAGTCCAGTTGTATTTTGGAGACTTTGTATGCCAACAATATGAATATCAACCAGCCTATTATAAGAGAAACTTTTCTGAAAATTACAATAAGAAACATGGTTACAGGACAAGCATCATGTAAGGCAAAATGACAAAGCCGCATGAAACAAACATTCTGTAGACTTGAAATATATTGTCTGTTGTTGCAAAGGTTTTTGAACACAGCCTAAAAGTGTTTTTTTTGTGTGTTTACATTTCTGATTGATTTATTTAAGATACAGCGAAGCATAACTTTGTTCACGAAAGAGGCGATATAATCCCCAATGAGATCAGACTGCTGAAAATTGACATTGATTATCTCCCTTGTTGTGCTTTCAGCATTGTCGTGACATGTGTATTCTGTCCAATGTCTGGTTAGGTCATTGCAATAAATGCTACATCCTCCTTCCATTGGCGTCGTAACTAAAGGACACCGACTTCACAAATCGCGACAATTCAGGGGGTGATAAGCAAGATAGTTTTCATGTTGATGCGGATCGCAAATTTGGACAGCATTTCTCTTTCTGAAAGTAAGGCCCAAAACATACCCCCCAAACTTCAGGGCTTCGTGTTTAGCGCGAGTGATAGCTCACCTGCACGCAAACACTCGCGTAAATTCATGTCACGAGAGTGATTTTAGCTCACGTAAACTGTCACATTTTATATTGTATTATATTGCAATCACTCACCTGACTTTTAAATACCCTCTCCTAAATATTTTGACTAATTCTAAACACGAAGCCCTGAACTTGAAACCAACTTTCCACATTAGTTTCTCTCGTCAATACTGTGGAAGGAACACAAAAGATAGCAAAGTGAAAAACCTTTGCTGTTTCTTCTTCACATACAACTTAGATTAGGCCGAATAAAATGTATTTCTAGCATCACAGGCGCACTGCCACTCTGTTACAACATGTTTTACCACGGACGGCAGAAAAAAAGTAACAATGACTAATAGAACAGTCCCAAGAAAGAACGTTTTAGCCATGAAAGGCCTAAAATGACGTCATTGCCAACATCCTGTCAGGCCAAGGTTAGGCACAAGACAATTCTTTAATATCGGTTATACAGCAAAAATTGAAAAATAAGTATTATTGTGGCTTTCAACATATTGAACATGCACAAAATTTTATTAGTCTCGTAGTTAAATAAGCATTTGCAAACCAAAGGCATCGCCTGTGAAACGCCTAGAATATAATAGTACAGCACTGTCAACGTTAAGAAATAGTTTGTTACCTAACCTTTAGCGGAACGTCACAATGGCAAGGATGTCATTCCCTTTATTTTGCGGTGGGAGAGTTCCATCTGGAGACCTTTTTTATTATTCTTTTTTTCTTCTTCAGTTTTTACCCGTTTGTCTCTTAAAGATTTGCCAAAATTAAAAACACTGTTCGTTTTGCACAAATTGTATAAAACTGCATATGTTTGGAAGAAAATGATAGCTATTTCTAGACTGTGACAAAAAAAAAAAAACCTCCTTCCCTCGACCTCAATTCTTTCAACAAAGTGCTTGTGAAGCTAGGGGTTAATTTCCTTCAGCTTTTAATTACAGTGAACTTTTCCATCTATGAGAGGAATTGGGGTAGGATACAAAAAGGCTGACACAGGCTTGTAGTTCGGTACAAATGTATTCCTTACATGCCCTTCTGTTTGGCCTGTATCCATGGTTGGTTGGCCTTTATTCGGTGTTTCTTCTCTATACAAGGCCCACACTGACACTCCACATGCTTCTCTTCCGATTCTGAAATATAATACAGGAATTTACTGCTCAACTGCTAAGCATGCATGGGGCATCTCTGGTCTGGAATTAGTCCGAATACTGACAAGACTGTTAGAACCGGCCACTATACCAGTAGTGGAAGTTGTAGCATAAGTGTAACTAACTTTTTCAGATGGCTGCCATCAGGGCAAGCT
Source organism: Hanleya hanleyi (assembly GCA_036873755.1). NCBI lineage: Eukaryota > Metazoa > Mollusca > Polyplacophora > Lepidopleurida > Hanleyidae > Hanleya > Hanleya hanleyi. Next base: position 75,390 of record JAVTVY010030462.1, on the reverse strand, counting down.
ATAAGTTTGAACTGGTTGCCCTGAATCAGATTCACATGCTCTCACAAGGTGACTACAAAATCATCGAGCCCCATGAAAATATTCAATTGTGGCAATATTTTCGATTCCAGTATCCACACATCCTCTTTCAGCCCCATGAAAATATTTAATTGTGGCAATATTTTCGATTCCAGTATCTACAAATCCTCTTTCCCACTTTCCTCTATCATAAGTTTCATCTCCTATATTAATTGATATTTCTCTGTCCACCACATGTGAGTTCATAGTAAAAGACTGGACATACTTGCAATTTCATTGGAACTAAATCTACTTGCCATGTGCAAGTGCAAATTCAATTTCACTTGCCCCAAGCAGATTTTGGTTGTCCTGGGCAAGTGGGAAAGTGTAAACTTACGCCAATGTTGAACGCGGATGTTTGAACCCTGCTATAGCAAAAATGCGTCTGAATCCTTTCACTGACACATACCTCACTGGAATAGAGTTTATCCATTAATTTAATCTCTTGTAACGTGTAGACTGTGTCTGTTTGCACCCCAAATCTAATATGTATAGGGCTTAGCTTGTTCTGTTTATTTACGAAAAGAAAACCTTGTTGCTTGCCCAAAACCCATGCACCCAACCATTATTGATAGGAACAGTTGTGTCTCAGATGTTACATCAGAAAAAGCTGTGCTGGAACTTTGTTCTGGGGTGGCAAAGACATATTCACTTGCAGGCCGTGTAATTGAACAGTCACTTGATCGCCCAATATATGACGGCTGCACACCTTCAACACGAATTGTTGTTGCCGATAAAATTTTAACTTCAGATAATTTGTGATCACTGAGAGTGAGACAAACAGCTGTTGTTATTGTTGTTGTTGTTGTTATTTCGTATACGGTGTTTACGATGTTAGGAGTTGGCCATCACACCAAATCATAAACAGAGATCATCCCCACCTTTTGATTTTTCCCTCGGCCAGAAATAATAAGTAGCTGGTATTAAAACAAGACCCCAGAATGACAGAAGGAAGTAATAAAATGTCCCTCCTTCTTCGTCGTACTCAAACTGCATGCCAGCCATGATGAAGTCGTCACCAATCGTCAGCGAAAAAAAAGACTTCCCCAACCTGGGACACGTCGATGCATGGGGCAATTTCACATATTTTGCTACGTCACCGGTTAGCGATACGCAACAAGCCGAAACAGCTCGGCATTCTCCGTTAACCACTATCACATCCCTCGGAAACGGTAGGATTTATTTTATTGTATTGCATCTGCGATTTACTAGCCATGAAGTTCGTATTATTTCAGCAATTATTTCACACAAAGACAGTCAATCACCTGATTTCTATAATTTAATTGAAGGGTTTAAATTATTGTGAAAATATTCGATTTGAAATCAATAAAAAATGATAAAAACTCATTTTCAATTATCAGAAGCAAATTATTAATGTCACTTATGGATAATCGTAAATTGTTCGATGCCGAACTAATTCCCCATCGACCTCAACATGTTGCCTGCACCTGGCTTGAATTTGTCGATATAGATGTATATGGCCGTATTTTTTATTTTATTTTCAGAATTATATTAAAATTATGCAATCAAAATTGATGTCCCCTATGAGCCACCGTATCTATGAGCCACCGTATGATTCTCCTGAGAATACTTAAATCTATATATGTAAAAGATCCTCGCTATCATGCAGACCCTTCCCTCCCCGTTTCTCTTCTACCTCTGGGTATACGTAGACCATGGTAACGGTGTTCGCGATGATGCGATTTTCTTATTTATTTATTTTTTTGAACAAAAGTTTATTATCAAGGTCAACAAGTGCATAAAGTATACGATAAAACTAGGTAATTTACGGTATCTATAGTACGGGAATTTAGCCAGTTTGTTATCCTCCCAGATTTGTGTATTTTCATGAATGGAAAATAATTAGACAATAAAATCATTCAAATTCTAAGTGTTTGAAGTTTGCAAATTCGTTCCATTATTAACTGGTCTCTGCACATGTGTGTGTGTGGTACGCGGTAATCCAAATACGTCAAATGTCAACCTCATCACAGGGATTACTAGTCATTCAGCTGACATGCGCTGTTCGAGTTTAATCAAATATAGTCTCAATATAAGCATCCGCGGTAATTTCAATTAGTGAACTCGAGAGTGAACGGTATATCCCGGAATCTCGGCTAGAACATGACGTATTAGAATCATGCGTAGTATGCTACCACAGTTGTTCCGTAGATATTACTAATAAAAAAAAAAAAATAAAAAAAAAAATACAAGTACAATTTAGAAACCTTCAGGAAATATTGAAAGCATCCGGTTCTGTCCAAAGACCACGAGTATTCAGTATAAGGCCAATCTGATTAAAACCAGATATACAAAAACGCTCCCCATCTTTACTTGTCGTTCATGTTTTAGCGACATGTTGGATGGGGAGCGGTTTTTTTCTTCTTCATAGAATAGGTTTTCATCAGATTGCTAAAGGATCCCCTTTAATATCTGCATTTTGGCAGGTTTGAGGTTGATTGTCCTATTCTGGTCATTTAAAAGCTCTTGTGAATAAGCAGACCCACCCACCACACCTAGCTTCTTTAATCTTCTGGAGAAAAGAGCTTGACCAAATTCCACATTTTCTAAGAAAAAAACAAAAAAACAATCAATCCTAGAATGAATTTATCACTTTTTGTCCCCCGCCGCAACGCGGCCGGGGACTTTAAAATGGTTCTTGCTTCTATGTGTCCGTGCATGCACGGACATGTCCGTGCAAATACTTCTAAATGCTTTGTCGGATTCCTCCGAAATTTGGCATCTGCATTCTTTGCGACAAGACGTCTCTTGGTATTACGTTTCAGCAAGATCCGCCTGTAGGTGGCGCCACTGGGGTCTTACTTCTATGTGTCCGTGCATGCACGGACATGTCCGTGCAAATACTTCGTAAGCAATAACTTCTAAATGCTTTGTCGGATTCCTCCGAAATTTGGCATCTGCATGCTTTGTGACAAGACGTCTCTTGGTATTACGTTTCAGCAAGATCCGCCTGTAGGTGGCGCCACTGGGGTCTTACTTCTATGTGTCCGTGCATGCACGGACATGTCCGTGCAAATACTTCGTAAGCAATAACTTCTAAATGCTTTGTCGGATTCCTCCGAAATTTGGCATCTGCATTCTTTGTGACAAGACGTCTCTTGGTATTACGTTTCAGCAAGATCCGCCTGTAGGTGGCGCCACTGGGTCTTGTTCCAATCTTTAGTGCGTGTCCGTGCAAATACTTCGTAAGCGATAACTCCTAAATGCTTTGTCGGATTCCTCCGAAATTTGCCATCTGCATTCTTTGCGACAAGACGTCTGTTGGTATTACGTTTCAGCAAGATCCGCCTGTAGGTGGCGCCACTGGGTCTTGTTCCAATCTTTAGTGCATGTCCGTGGATGTTCGTGCAAATGCTTCATAAGCGATAACTCCTAAATGCTTTGTCGGATTCCTCCGAAATTTGGCATCTGCATTCTTTGCGACAAGACGTCTGTTGGTATTACGTTTCAGCAAGATCCGCCTGTAGGTGGCGCCACTGGGTCTTGTTCCAATATTTAGTGCATGTCCGTGCAAATACTGCGTAAGCGATAACTCCTACGCCGTGCCGTAAATGCTTTGTCGGATTCCTCCGAAATTTAGCATCTGCATTCTTTGCGACAAGACGTCGCTGGTATTACGTTTCAGCAAGATCCGCCTGTAGGTGGCGCCACTGGGTCTTGTTCCAATCTTTAATGCATGTCCGTTCATGTTTGTTCAAATCCTTCGCGAGCGATAACTTTCGAACAATTTGTCGGATTTCTTCGAAATTTGGTAAATGCATTCCTGCGACAAAACACCGTTGGTGATGCGTTTCAGCAAAATCCACCCGGAGGTGGCGCCACTAGAGTTCATTCCATTATTCCATGCTGCAAGTGATAACTTAGAAACACTTGGTCGAATTTCTTTGAAATATCCTACATATGTACCTTTCTGGGTAACATGAGAAACGTTGCGGCTCATCGGATTCTTCTCAAATTTGGCATGCATTTACCATGCCAGGAGCTGTTGCTTGGGATTGCCTTTCGCTCACTTGCACTCACAGGTGGCGCCACCTGGTGGCAACATCACAAATTCGTTTCCGGGTAATAACTTGAGAACTGACCATCGGATTCTTCTCAAATTTTGTATGAATGTACCGTGACATAAGATGTCGCTTGATAATGCATTTCACTGACTTGCGCCTAGAGGTGGCGTCACCTGGTGTCAAAATCTAAATTTGGTTTCTGGGCAATAACTTGAGGACCCTCATCGGATTCTTCTCAAATTTGGTATGCAGATGTCCCCACGATACCATGTTCCTTGGGATTGTATTTTTCCCGCTTCTGCCTACAGGTGGCGTCTCCTGGTGGAAAAATTTGTTTCCAGGCAATAATTTGGCAACTGCCGATACCATGACATGAGATGTCATTTGGGATTGTGTTTTGCCTGCTTGCACCTACAGGTGGTGACTCCTTGTGGCAAAGTCTAAATTTGGTTTCTGGGCAATAGGTTGAGGATGCCTTCATATTCTTGTCAAATTTAGTTTGCAGATAATATGCCATGAGTTGTCTCTTGGGGTTGCATTTCGGTTACATAATTTTCATGCTACATGGTAAAGAAAATATATTACAGTAGCAATCAACATTCAGTCAGCCATTCGGAGTTGATCTCAACACCTGGGAAGGTGGAAAGACCCCTCTGCTTCTTACGCCTGTGAAGTAGCTGTTGCCATCCTCATGAATATCTTCTGAAACCGATAGCGCTTATAAATATTGCTGCCATTTTGGCGGGGGACCTAGCATCCTCTGGCTGCTTGTAATGATACCATTGAGGCAGAACTGTTATTTTGTCGGAAGTATGCTCTTCCTGACAAATGCATATATTTGCCACCATTCTCGGGTAGGCTACCCATGTATGTCATGCATACAGTACATCCAGATGGAGTACCATACGAGTATGGTTGCCCTATAGTGGACAAAAATCTATATAAATATTCACAGTCAATCACAGATCAGTTTTCAACAGAGGCGTGTAGTGGCCATGATGAAAAACAAAATTCCGAACCGGTAGGCCTATCTAGTAATCACGCGTTTGTATCTCGTAATTACCGGTACGCGTTATCTATCTAGTGACTACGTGGTTATATCTCGTAATTACGCGTTAGCTATCTCATAATTACGCATTAGCTATCTCGTCATTATGCGTTAGTATCTCGTAATTACGCGTTAGCTATCTCGTAATTACGACTTAGCTATATAGAGTAGTATAGAGAGTGCAATGCCCTAGTTTAGCGGTGGATGGTGGGAGGTAGCGTCACTTCCGATCCAAAATGGCGGCCGATGTCAGAGGTCACTCTTGGTGGCGACGTTGGGTCCGGCGATGACGTCATTTCCTGTCCGAGAAGTAGTATAGAAAGTGGTGACACGATGCACTCCCTAAGTTGAACACGTGGTCCACGGTCCAGTAGTCAAAGGTCATTTGATAATCGTACCACAAGGTCAAAGGTCTAGCCATTGAGTGTTAGAGAAAGGGCAAATGCGGCCGAATAGAGGGCAGATCAGAAGCTGCGCGAATGACGAACAACCAATGGGGTTAGAAACATGGAAATTGCACTAAACGGAAGCTGTGGAGCCTGACATTCCGCAGTTTGTTTCACGATGCCGGGAATAAACCATAGGTCGTTTTCTCGGTCACCAATTGACGCAAAACTTTAATCGCGAATCAGTTAGATCTATATATTTTGAAAAGAACATAATTATACGATTATGTTGAGGCACAAGAAAATAGCGTACCGGGGTATTTAAAACTCTGAGCGCGAGTGTTCCCTTTCAATCTGTTCCAACATTTTGAGAAATACCTTTAAAAAGTAGCAAAATTGGTCATATTCCGACCGATTTCCAGAAAAATCCGTAGCAGCGATTTCAATTAAACATATTTTTCTGCATTGCCCGCACCGGCGATAAGATTAAACGAAGAAAACATTAGGGGTAAACCTACCCGATCTCTGTCAGATATTCTCGGCGTAAATACACCACGATTTTGAAGCACGTAAAAGGGGCATAACTCAGACTACAAAATGCATATCCTTATTCAGGGAACAGATATCGGAGCTTGAATTCTCGATTCGCATATGGAAATGCCCAACAGAATAGTACCATATAGATACAAGCTAACACAAGGGAAGCTAAAACGGGCGCGCCTGCCTTTATTATGAAACCATAGAGGGGCCACTTCCTACGAAATTAAGGCCTAAGCAAAATTGTATGTTTCCAGTAACCCGACCTACCTGGAAAAAATAAGTCTCCATCAAAATTGTTTTTGGATTTTGAAAATAAAGATATATAATAAAGAAAAATCTATTTTCCTACCTCCTTATCAAAACACAAGTGAAGGTGTCTGTCAATGTGAAAGAGAGAATACAGACCGATTATAATGAACATCAGTTCCTTCCCGTTCCTTCTCATTCACCAAACGCTATATAGACGATCTTTTCGCTGTGGATAATCTCTATATAAATGACGCAGTGAAGGATATATACCCACCTTCACTGGATTTGAAGGAAACTACAGATATCCCTACAGGCACATCATATTCAGATCTATATCTCTATAAAAATGAAGCGGGCTTTCTCTCTCGTCGACTGTATGACAAAAGAGATGATTACAATTTCGACTATCCCTTTCTGGACAGTAATATTCCAGTGGGACCTGCATATGGCGTATACATATCTCGCCTAGTAGCATTTGCTAAATCCTTTGTTAAATGTGACGATTTTAATCAACGTTACAAAGCATTGTTGTAGAAACTTATAAAAGTTGTGTGTAATTCCGCTTAACCCGGGGCTAGGGGCCGTATATGAACCCATGTACTTCAAGATCCTCATGGTGCTCATATGAACAGTCACAATCAAAGCATGAGTGAGATACATCATTCTCCAGATGAAGACTTTACAACGAATATTATGGATTAAGAATACTGATCAGCGATACGGATTTGATATTTTTGGAACATCATAATGTCTTGCCGGCTTCATTGAAAACTGTTGACCTTGCAGGATACTATAGTCTGTGTTTATGGACGCGGATATTCTCTAATGGACGACGGCTGAATTATGAATGACGGACCTGACGCTTGTAATTGTTTATTTTCATTTTCTGCTCATCGCCCGTTTTGAATCATACATCTTATATCAGGTAAAAAAATGTGGCATTTTTTTTATTTTTCCCTACCTACTTACCTGGATTTTGTTCGGGGGGGGGGGGGCGCGCAACAGGAAAAACACAATTTATTTGTTTAAAGCTAAGGAGTGCATCCAGAATAATATGGCCCGACAGCGCATGCACGGGATCGAGTGCGCATGCCCACCACGTGTGGAGCATGATACGGAAAAATATGGTAGTTTCATAGAATGAGAGCTCTGGATCCAGATATTCGCTAAAGAGTATTATGGGTGGATTGAGCAAGCGAAAGAAGATGGCGGTCAATGCATCAGACAGATCTCTAGATGAGGTATTCCGCTGGTTGTTTGAATTGACCAATAAGGATTCAAGATTCCCCAATTCTAAATGATTTCTCATTCTAACATCATTTCATCACACAACCTTTACGATTGACGCCAGGCGTCAAAAATGCTTAACGCTTTTGAACTTCAGGTCCACCCCTCCCCCCTATTTGTGGGACCTGAATCGGTGAAGCGTCTAGACGCCTTTTGCCGCCCAGCGGCGAAAATCAGTCAACGCGGCAAGTGACTTTTTAACGTATTAAGAACAGGATAGTGCTACCTGTACAACAGGAGTTATGAAGTCATCGCTGGAAATGACCTCCAATATCGGACGCCATTTTGGATCGGAAGTGACGTTACCAACCCACCAACCCCTGCTATACCTAGACATTTGCACTCTCTATAGTAGTTAAGTCGTAATTACGAGATAGCTAACGCGTAATTACGAGATACTAACGCGTAATTACGAGATAGCTAACGCGTAATTACGAGATACTAACGCGTAATTACGAGATAGCTAACGCGTAATTACGAGATACTGCATGGTTTAGAAATTTTTTTTCACCATGGCTCTCGGACGCTTCCGTAGTTTTCTATACATATTAAATGTTTTTTTGTTATGCAGGTAAAATCATTTCATATCCATATTAATTCAGATTTCATCTCTATAAATAAAGAAATTATAATCTATACAGTAATTTTGATTTTATCTCTATATTAATTCAGAATTATGTCGGACGTTAATCTTTTATATGCGATATAAATGAACCAATATCATTGCAGGAATTATATCCGATATCGCTTCCTTCCACAAGAAATGCACTCCCATGTCCTGAAAGATAAAACATCGATCAATTGAATATACAAATCGTTGAGGGTATATACATTGCGCCATTTTTTTTTAATGTATCAGCAGCTCGCTCGTAAATGTAATGCGTTTGGTGTTATCCTTCGAATTTCGGTCTCCTTTTTAACTTGTAAATCTTGATCGAAAGGAACTAAATTATCGTTGCCTGCAGATCCACAAATGTTTTGCAAACGGTGAAAGTCGTTTTTAACGTTGCGTTTAATTATCCAAATTCAATCAGCCATGTTGAATCACGAAGCACGTTCAACGGAGAACAATATCCGGTTAGAAAACAAATTCTTCTGATTTAAAAAGTGGATTTTTTTGCCCCAGTTCTTGGAATGGTCTCTCAGATCAGTTGAGACATTCCAGCCTGTGACGGTGATTTCGACGCTCCGAATGACCACTTCAAATAGACATTTAACCTGAGAATATGACTGCTGCCCATTGTGGCATTCAGCCAAGCATAATTCCACCATCTGCACAGATGAAAACTAAAATGGAAAGACACTCACGAAATGTAAAACCATAATAATACTCACTCACGACTTGATTGAAAAAAGCTGAAAAGGCAAATAGTAGAGGAAAATCAGTTGGATTCCGTGACCAGTTTTCCAGGACTAAATTGAAGTGGTTGTTTCTATATGAGAAAAATGTGCTGAAAAAACCCCAAACAAAATCTTATAATTGTCATAGCTCTGCTCATAGTTTATGTATTTCACATCGAAATAATGGATTAGAGATAAAACAAATTCATTTCATACAATCGCATAACTTTTGACGGGGTCAAAATGACATATAAGAGCAATTTCAAGATGGATGTCAGTAGTATATAAAGTGCATTTGTGTTAGCATGGAGCGGCTAAGTGAGGAGTTGCATTGTGCGGATAGTTCCGGTCATTCGACATTGGGACTGGTCTGAAGATGTCCAGGGATGTCCATTTTTACTGAAATTGATGTCATTCCACACATGCGCATATAGATAGTAGTATATCAAGCACATATATAACAGGATTGAAGGTGTAACAGTGAGGCGTGAAGTAGAGGTGAGGTGAGGTGAAGGTACACTGTGGGATACATCCGGTCATGTGAATTCAGGACAGGTTGGAACATGTTCTGATGATGTCCTTGTGCACCACAAGTAATGTTTAAGCGAAGATGAGCACTTGGAGTTTAGTATATAACGACAAATACGTTTGGGTTTGGAGGCATGTAGTGGTGACTTATTACGGTTTGGATGTTAGGGTTAATGTGGTTATGGCAGGACTTACCTGTGTCTGGAGAAATTTTGAGTCTCCATTAGAGATTATGTCGGAAGTGATTTCATCAGTAGTATAGAGAGGGCATATTCGGCGTGATTTGTGTGTTGTAGTGTGGTGTAATTAGGTGGTGTAAATGTGTGAGGATTGAACTTCGACCTTGGGTGTAAAACGCACGCACAAACGTTCCGTACGTAGTTTATGCGTACAGTCCATCATAAAGGGTTGACATACTACTCACATGACAGGAGTGACGCTATCAGTTGTAAAGAAATGACATTTTCGATATGGTGTGTGGTGGTATTGTTAATGTGATGTACTTAACCCTACCTGGCCTGGGGGGAGGGGGCACTTTCCGCCCCCTGTTGTTTTTCTGCTCCTATCTCCGGAACGACAAAAAATTGAGAGCTGATACTCCGTGACTTTGTAGCTTACCATATTGGAGTCATTTTGAGCCTATTTGCATAACTCCCCGAGCACAGGATCATATAAATTCAAAATGGCGCCCATGTGGGGTGCCAGAAAAGTGAAGTTTTCGTCAGATTTCTAAAAAAATTGTGCTTTTCTGTATGGAAAAGTGAGTAAAACATATTTTATTTCATATCAGATCATTATTTACTAATTTATCATGCAGTTTTTGCGAAGAAAACGCTTAAATAAAAAAATCTGACCGAAAAATCGGCCAAAAAAAATGCCAATCGGCCAATGGCGGCCATCTTGGATTTTTTTTGCATTTTCTTGTAGAGCTTGACCCAAAGATTATTACAAAGCCCGTTCCATCTCATTCGCCAAAGCTATATAGACGATCTTTTTGCTGTGGATAATCGCTGTATAAATGACGCAGTGAAGGATATATATCCACCGTCACTGGATTTGAAGGAAACAACAAATGGCCCTAGCGGCACATCTTATTTAGACCTATATCTCTATAAAAATGAAGCGGGCCTTCTCTCTCGTCGACTTTGCCACAAAAGAGATGATTACAATTTCGACATCGTAAACTATTCCTATCTGGACAGTAATATACCAGAGAGACCTGCATAATGTGTATGCATATCTCGCCTAGTAGCATTTGCTAGATCCCGTGTTAAATGTCACGATTATAATCAACGTCACAAAACATTATTGCATTAACTTGTGAACGTTGATATATCATCTATGGCGGTACCTTTCGTAACTTGTGTCTAATTCCGCTTAACCCTGGGCTAGGATCCTTATGAACCTATAACGACTTTACAACGTATGCCATATGGATTACGAATACTGATCAGTGATACGGATTTGATATTATTGGAACATACTGATGTCTTACTGGCATCATTGAAAACTGTTGACCGCTTCTGTCTTGCAGGAAATTAGAATAGTTTTATGTATACTATAATTTATCCTTTTCATCTGGTGCTAATGTTATTATGTGAATTAGTTCTTTGGATAATGGACGCGGAAATTCTTTAATGGAGTAGAAAGCTAGTTTGAGACAACGTATAGTCTACCACGCTACAACCACCATATTGAACAGAAGTATCGTCCAAGTGTGTCACCATACAAGCAACATCTCCTAGCGTGGTACATGTATATCAGATTTGAGAAGAATCCGATGAACAATTCTCAGGTTATTGCCCGAGATCAAATTTCAGACTTTGCCACCAGGTGGCACCACCGGGAAGCAGAATTGGGTAAACTACAATCCCAAGCAACATCTCATGGCAAGGTTTGGGAAGAATCCGTAGTTATCAAGTTATTGCCCGGAAACCAAATTCAGAAGTTGGCACCAGGTGGCGCCACCTGTACGCGCAAGTGGGCGAAACTCAATTCCGAGCGTCTTCTCATATGGGATGGTATATGCCTAGCAAAGTTAAGAAGAATCCGATGAGCGTTTCTCAAGTTCTCAACGTACCCAGATAGGTAGGATATTTGGAAGGAATCTAACAAAGCGTTCAAAGTTAGCGCTTGCAGCACGGAAGAACGGAATGAGCCCTAGTGGCGCCACCTACAGGCAGATCTTGCATAAATGCAATTCCAATCAACATCTTGTCGCAAAGAACTCATATGCCGAATTACAGAAGAACAAAAGAATGCGTTTCGAATTTATTACTTGCGAGATTTCGCATGAATATCCACAGAAGGATGGAACGAACCCTAGTGGCGCCACCTTCAGGCTGAAACGGAACACCAATCGACGTCTTTTCACAAGGAATGCATATGCCAAATTTCGGAGGAATTCGTCAAAGAGTTTGGAATTTATCGCTTGTGAAGAATTTGAACGGACATGAACAGACCTGCGCAGAAGATTGGAACAAAACCCAGTGTCACCACCTTCAGGCGGATCTTGCTGAAACGCAATACCAACCGACGTGTTGTTGCGAGGAGTGCATATGACAAATTTCGGAGAATCTGTCAAAGCGTTTGGAAGTTATTGCTTGCGAAGAATTTGAACGGACATCCACAGACATGTGCGAAAGATTGGAACAAGACCCAGTGGCGCCACCTTCGGGCGGATCTTGCTGAAACGCAATACCAACCGATGTCTTGTCACAATGAATATATAAACCAAATGTCGGAGGAATCCGACAACGCGTTTGGAAGTTATCGCTTGCGAAGAATTTGAACGGAGATCCACAGACATGCACGAAAGATTGGAACAAGATCCAGTGGCGCCACCTTCAGGCGGATCTTGTTGAAACGCAATACCAAGCGACGTCTTGTCACAAGGAATATATAAGCCAAATTTCGGAGGAATCCGACAACGCGTTTGGAAGTTATCGCTTGCGAAGAATTTAAACGAACATACAGAAGATTGGAACAAGGCCCAGTGGCGCCACATTCAGGCGGACCTTGCTGAAGCGCAATATCAACCGAGGTCTTTTCGCAAGGAATGCATATGCCAAATTTCAGAGGGATCCGACAAAAAGTTATCACTTGTGAAGAATTTGAACAGACATCCACGGACACGAAGAAGCGAGACCCATTTTAAAGTCCCCCGGCCGCGTTGCGGCGGGGCACCAACAGAAGAATCGCAAATGTGTAATGCTTTTATTTTCACATTTAATAAGCCCAAACAGTGACGGAATCTACTCTCATGGCCGCATCTTCTCCATGCCATGTCGGATACCAATCATTTTTGTGTTTCCAGAACTTCTCAATAGCGACCGTCTGGTTGTCCGTATTTTTCCACGGCATCGGATGTGGAAAGTTCACCGCCCTATCAGGAAACATTGTTGTTCCTCCAACCGCAACGTCCAATATGATGTAAAACTGAAAAAAAAATAGCAATTTAAAATTACTTTATGATTATATATATTGCAGCTGAAAACGACAACATTCCGACATGGTTGGAATTTTTAACTTGCCTTTTATCAAACCAATTATACTCGATCAAGCTTTGTACAGCCTAGCTATAGAACCTTTGCCGTGTAGGTGGGCGTGGCTGTTGTTCCCTACACGGCTGTAATTACTCCACTTTACATTTCATTCCACGAAGTTTTGACTACCGAAACGCCTGCGTTTCGGAAGATTTAACGGCTGCACATACAAGAACACAGCAGCTGGTGATAATAAAATGTGCCTCGTTATTCTCCTTGTAGTCTTTTGTCACTTCCCTCCAAGTTAGAACTCTCGGTATTCCCTCATCCTTAAGTTATCATCAATTGTTCAAGATTCTCGGGGATTTGGATAACAGCTGACGGCCATTCAATCGTCAGTCATGTAATTGCCTCATTCGCGACTGCTCGGCTTATTCCGTGAAGTCATAATACCTCGCGTATTAATGGTGGAAGGATTTTACAGCTCTCAGCTGTAAACCGTGATCCGCCGCACGTGAGGCACATCACATGCTATAGAATGTGTTTCCACTCACATAGTCCTCGTTGTATTTCTCTCTTATCGGGAGATAAAATATACATCCAAATGAAATGGACATTCTCTTGATTTACCCGGGAAGAATCTCTTCTAATTTGAGGTGTTTCTCTCGGTTTTCCCTCTTGAGCTAATCTCCATCACTGTCCATGGTAACGGAAGTCATACAGCTGGCATGCGCCGTTCGAAGTTTCCGCGTGATAGTATTCTTTCAACATGGATGCCAATATGGATTCCTAGCAGTACGGGACGAGGCACTAATGTCCTACATTGTCCGAGATCGTGTCGAGTGGTACTTGCCTTTGCACGGACTTTGCCGGAGATGGCTATGAATGAATGAACACCAGCCGTGGGGCGCATGCGTGATTTTTCGGGCGATTTCGATGACAGTCCAAATATGTCAGAAAACTCCGTGAAGGCGTGATTAAAAGATGATATCTCAAGAACGAGGAATTAGTAAGTGTTGAGAGTTGGCAGGCGGCGAGAAGGACCGCGGAGTGAAAATGAGGTATAGTTTATTACTATTCGCTGCCGTTTTATTTCGTGTGCATTTCGGATATTGGACAATGTCATTCGAAGTTCAATGCGTGGGATGTATTGTGCATTGGAGTACCCTGGGCTGTAGTCTGATACACAGCCAGACGAGTCTACAGCCATTCCTGGGCTATGTACAACCATATTAAATCTACTCGATTCACTGAGTATCCGGATAGCTTTTCTGCAAGCTCAGCCGCCTGAAAAATCGTAAAGCTATTCTTTTCATCTTAAGTTTCCGAGCTAGATCAAGCACATGAAACACACCTTATACCCGTCGAGCAAGTAGTGCTTATAACCCTGAAATCAGACCGGTATTCTGCAAGAGCAACATAACTTACATCTTGATCGAAGGGACCGTTGTGGGCGTTCCCCCAGATATTACTGCCAGAAAGTCCGTAATGGTCGTGCATCCCATCTGAGGGCGTCGGTATTCCATATACCAAAATGTCATCTACATACATGCTGACAATGGGAGCAATCTTTTATCAATTAGATAAATATGACATTCAATCAGCCAGAAATGGTTATCAGCGTCGTTAGTATTTATTTCATTTTCAGATGACAGATGTCTTGATAGGGCTATTACACTACCGCTCTGAAATATTTGTATCCAATACCGGTCAAGCAGGGTGTGGACATGTGGACATGTCATTCAATATTTTGACATGAACAGCTATAAACATTCTTGTGATGTTTTAGAAATTTGCAGTCAGTATATTTGTTCTGAGGGGTCATATGACTTCTTGTCAGTACGCCGGCATCTTTTCCACCACATTTATAATGTTACCTTTAATTCATACAATTTCAGTCCAAATCAATATATTTTCTCCATATCTTTAAAGCAGCATGCTTTCGTCTGTTGTTTACTGTGAATAAATTGGAGCGATATGCAAGAAGTGGGGGAAATTGACGACGTCTGGCGACCAAAAATCAACCATATGACTCTCCCCTAACATGCAGACCCGAGAATACGGTGAATTCTCGGACGTAGCCTTAGTATCTCAGCCGCGCTTTTCTAGCACGTGGTTCATGTGGAGACTATGAAGTATCCAAGTAAACAAGCAAAACTCAGGCATACAGTTAATTCTAGTATTCCATACCCTTCTCACTGTTGTTACTCGTTAAAAAAAAGTACTGTAGATTAAACATGTTTTCAACAACAGAAATATTCAACTAGAAATACCAAAAATATTCGGAGACTCCACATATCGAGGAATAGAATTCTGATGATGCGGATTGTCAGGGAATTTTGACGTTCGGGTATCAACAGATTTTTTTAATTCTGTACAAACATTTCCTTTTGTTAAAGCTCAGAGTCAAAAGTGACGTGAAAGAGCGTCGACTGATGGTTGAAGAAATCAATTTTGGCTTAACTAACGTGAAACCTAAGAGAGTTTAACGTGTGTTATCATAACTACGGTACTGCTTTTTTTAACTGTCCCGATTCTTACTTGAGATGAGATGATGTCCAGTCCAGCGTATACTTATGCATTGCATCACCATAATTAGAACCGTGCAGGATACTATAAGAAAAAGTTATAACGAATTGATTTATATTTATAACATATGTTTTATGGTATTGTTGATCTTAATTGAACAGAAACTGTCACACACGCACGCTATATTCGTAATGACACAACGTGTCAAACATCTCCAACAATTCCGTTAATTGTCCATTTTATTCATGGAAACGCTTAAACTATTGCCAATCTATATATTTACTGGTAATTTTATAAAACTTAACAGGAGGCTCCGGTATGATAGTCGAAGTGCAAGAAATATATGTACGTGCAGTATAGTTCTATATTCTGTCTATTTTATTAAAAAAAAATCTCTTTCGATTAAATACTCATGAAAGTACGTACTGTTGGCCAATAAGGTGTTTCTTTTGTGTCATCGAATCTCCGAAAATAAGAGATGCCGTTGCTCGGTTAACGCCATAATTTCCATAATTCAAGTTTCCTGATAGAAAAGATCAAAAGATTTGATAAGTTTAATCCTGGTACATTGCTATTAATCGTAAAGTTTGATAATAATTTTCTTTTAATTGAAGCATTATTGAACCTATGCAGACAGATCTCAAAACACCTGCGACAAGAATATAATCTTGACATAGCGAAGATTAAATATAGTCTCAGATTCATATCTTGTTTGAAATTCCTTCAATTACAAGTTTCTGAACGAAAAGAAAAAAAAAGCAAGCACCAAAACCAAGAGGACAAATACTGAGGGGTTGATAATCTTTCCGCCCCCTGTTGTTTTTTTTTTGCTCCCATCTCCGGAACGACAAAAATTGAGAGCTGATACTCCGTGACTTTGTAGCTTATCATATTGGGGTCATTTTGAGCCTATTTGCATAACTCCCAGAGCAGAGGATCATGGGCAAATTTAAAATGGCGCCCATGTGGGGTATCTGACGTTTTCGTCAGATTTCCTAACAATTTGTGCCTTTCTGCATGGAAAAGTGAGTAAAACATATTTTATTTCGTATCAGATTATTATTTACTAATTTATCATGCAGTTTTTGCGAAAAAAACGCTTCAATAAAAAGAATTTGACCCAAAAATCGGCCAAAAAATGCTAATTGGCCAAACGCTATATAGACGATCTTCTTGCTGTGGATAGTCGCTGTATAAATGACGCGGTGAAGGATATATATCCACCTTCACTGGATTTGAAGGAAACTATAAATGATCCTAGCGGCACATCTTATTTAGACCTATATCTCTATAAAAATGAAGCGGGCAGGGACCTGCATAATGCGTATGCATATCTTGCCTAGTAGCATTTGCTAGCTCCTATGTTAAATGTGTCTAATTCCGCTTAACCCTGGGCTAGGAACCTTATGAACCTATAACGACTTTACAACGTATGCCATATGGATTAAGAATACAGATCAGCGATACGGATTTGATATTTTTGGAACATCATGATGTCTTGCTGGCATCATTGAACACTGTTGACCGCTTCTGTCTTGCAGGAATTAGCCTAGTTTTATGTATACTATGATTTATCCTTTTAATCTGGTGCTAATGTTAATATATGAATTAGGTCTTTGGATTATGGACGCGGAAATTCTTTAATGGACGACGGCTGAATATTGACTGACGGACTTGACGCTTGTATTTCACCTATTTTATAGTTTGTCTGATTGAACCAAAGTTTATTTTTCGCCTTTTTTTGAATATTCGAAGTCGTAGTGTTTCATCACATACTGAGGTACGGCTTATAGCGTTGGACACACCGGTTCTCGTCAGATCGCCGAAGTTAAGCAACGTTAAGCTCGGTCAATACTTGGATGGGTGACCGGGTGCTGTACTGGCTGGGCTGATCAGTGTCCAGGGTAATAGGAACTGTGAGCACTCTCGTGTTCTGGCACATGTAGGCACCGTCGTGATATAACTGAAACAAGGTTGAAAACGACGTTAAACCCTACTACTCACTCACTCACTCATCACAAACTGGGTATAAATTTGTAGAATGTCATCAACCGTTTGATTAATAGCGTTAGGTGCAGAATTTTCGGAAAGTTTGAAGGCTTACCTGGTTCTCAGTGCATCCAAAAATGTTTGTTAAGGAATCAGCATCCCAAATATACCGTTTTGTAGTTCATGGCTCTCTGTGTTTCCAAGATAGATTGTAACATTGATATCACAGTTAACATACAATTATCTGAAAAGAATGAGAAGTCGATGACTTTAAACCTCAGTATCTGTGGTAGAAAGCTAGTTTGAGACAACATATAGTCTACCACGCTACAACCACCATATTGAACAGAAGTATCGTCCGAGTGTGTCACCATACAAGCAACATCTCCTAGCATGGTACATGTATACCAGATTTGAGAAGAATCCGATGAGCAGTTCTCAGGTTATTGCCCGGGATCAAATTTCAGACTTTGCCACCAGGTGGCACAACCTGTAAGCAGAATTGGGTAAAATGCAATCCCAAGCAACATTTCATGGCAAGGTTTGATAAATCCGATGAGTAGTTATCAAGTTATTGCCCGGAAACCAAAGTTAGAAGTTGCCACCAGGTGGCACCACCTGTACACGCAAATGGGCGAAACTCAATTCCAAGCGACATCTCATATGTGATGGTATATGCTCACCAAAGTAAAGAAGAATCCGATGAGCGGAGTTCTTAAGTTCTTAACGTACCCAGATAGGTAGGGTATTTCGGAGAGATCTGACAAAGCGTTACAAAGTTAGCGCTTGCAGCACGGAAGAACGGAATGAACCCTAGTGGCGCCACCTACAGGCAGATCTTGCATAAATGCAATTCCAATCAACATCTTGTCGTAAAGAACGCATATGCCGAATTACAGAAGAACCAAAGAATGCGTTTCGAATTTATTGCTTGCGAGATTTCGCATGAATATCCACAGAAGGATGGAACGAACCCTAGTGGCGCCACCTTCAGGCTGAAACGCAACACCAATCGACGTCTTTTCACAAGGAATGCATATGCCAAATTTCGGAGGAATTCGTCAAAGAGTTTGGAATTGATCGCTTGTGAAGAATTTGAACGGAAATGAACAGACCTGCGCAGAAGATTGGAACAAAACCCAGTGTCACCACCTTCAGGCGGACCTTGCTGAAACGCAATACCAACCGACGTCTTTTCGCAAGGAATGCATATGCCAAATTTCAGAGGGATCCGACAAAGAGTTTGGAAGTTATCACTTGTGAAGAATTTGAACAGACATCTACGGACCCGAAGAAGCGAGACCCATTTTAAAGTTCCAAAAAGCACAAAAAGAAGAATCGTAAATGTGTAATGCTTTTATTTTCACGTTTAATAAGCCCAAACAGTGACAGAATCTACTCTCATGGCCGCATCTTCTCCATGCCATTTCGGATACCAATCATTTTTGTGTTTCCAGAATTTCTCAATAGCGACCGTCTGGTTGTCCGTATTTTTCCACGGCATTGCATGTGGATAGTTCACCGCCCTATCAGGAAACATTGTTGTTCCTCCAACCGCAACGTCCAATATTATGTAAAACTGAAAAATAACAATTGAAAATTACTTTATCTATATTGCAGCTGAAAACGACAACATTCCGATATGGTTTGAATTTTTAACTTGCCTTTTATCAAACCAATTATACTCAATCAAGCTTTGGAGAACCATATTAAATCTACTCGATTCACTGGGAATTTGCATACAGCTTTTGACTGATAACCAACTGATATGAGTATCCGGGTAGCTTTTCTGTAAGCTCAGCCGCCTGAAAAATCGTAAAGCTATTCTTTTCATCTTAAGTTTCCGAGCTAGATCAAGCACATGAAACACACCTTATACCCGTCGAGCAAGTAGTGCTTATAACCCTAAAATCAGACCGGTATTCTGCAAGAGCAACATAACTTACATCTTGATCGAAGGGACCGTTGTGGGCGTTCCCCCACAGATATTACTGCCAGAAAGTCCGTAATGGTCGTGCATCCCATCTGAGGGCGTCGGTATTCCATATACCAAAATGTCATCTACATACATGCTGACAATGGGAGCAATCTTTTATCAATTACATAAATATGACATTCAATCAGCCAGAAACGGTTATAAGCGTCGTTAGTATTTATTTCATTTTCCGACAGATGTCTTGATAGGGCTATTACACTATCGCTCTGAAATATTTGTATCCAATACCGGTCAAGCCGTGTGTGGACATGTGGACATGTCATTCAATATTTTCACATGAACAGCTATAAACATTCTTGTGATGTTTTAGAAATTTGCAGTCAGTATATTTGTTCTGAGGGGTCATATGACTTCTTGTCAGTACGCCGGCATCTTTTCCACCACATTTATAATGTTACCTTTAATTCATACAATTTCAGTCCAAATCAATATATTTTCTCCATATCTTTAAAGCAGCATGCTTTCGTCTGTTGTTTACTGTGAATAAATTGGAGCGATATGCAAGAAGTGGGGAAAATTGACGACGTCTGGCGACCAAAAATCAACCATATGACTCTCCCCTAACATGCAGACCCGAGAATACGGTGAATTCTCGGACGTAGCCTTAGTATCTCAGCCGCGCTTTTCTAGCACGTGGTTCATGTGGAGACTATGAAGTATCCAAGTAAACAAGCAAAACTCAGGCATACAGTTAATTCTAGTATTCCATACCCTTCTCACTGTTACTCGTTAAAAAAAAGTACTGTAGATTAAACATGTTTTCAACAACAGAAATATTCAACTAGAAATACCAAAAATATTCGGAGACTCCACATATCGAGGAATAGAATTCTGATGATGCGGATTGTCAGGGAATTTTGACGTTCGGGTATCAACAGATTTTTTTAATTCTGTACAAACATTTCCTTTTGTTAAAGCTCAGAGTCAAAAGTGACGTGAAAGAGCGTCGACTGATGATTGAAGAAATCAATTTTGGCTTAACTAACGTGAAACCTAAGAGAGTTTAACGTGTGTTATCATAACTACGGTACTGCTTTTTTTAACTGTCCCGATTCTTACTTGAGATGAGATGATGTCCAGTCCAGCGTATACTTATGCATTGCATCACCATAATTAGAACCGTGCAGGATACTATAAGAAAAAGTTATAACGAATTGATTTATATTTATAACATACGTTTTATGGTATTGTTGATCTTAATTGAACAGAAACTGTCACACACGCACGCTATATTCGTAATGACACAACGTGTCAAACATCTCCAACAATTCCGTTAATTGTCCATTTTATTCATGGAAACGCTTAAACTATTGCCAATCTATATATTTACTGGTAATTTTATAAAACTTAACAGGAGGCTCCGGTATGATAGCCGAAGTGAAAGAAATATATGTACGTGCAGTATAGTTCTATATTCTGTCTTTTTTATTAAAAAAAAGTCTCTTTCGATTAAATACTCATGAAAGTACGTACTGTTGGCCAATAAGGTGTTTCTTTTGGGTCATCGAATCTCCGAAAATAAGAGATGCCGTTGCTCGGTTAACGCCATAATTTCCATAATTCAAGTTTCCTGATAGAAAAGATCAAAAGATTTGATAAGTTTAATCCTGGTACATTGCTATTAATCGTAAAGTTTGATAATAATTTTCTTTTAATTGAAGCATTATTGAACCTATGCAGACAGATCTCAAAACACCTGCGACAAGAATATAACAGCTTAAACCTTGACATAGCGAAGATTAAATATAGTCTCAGATTCATATCTTGTTTGAAATTCCTTCAATTACAAGTTTCTGAACGAAAAGAAAAAAAAAGCAAGCACCAAAACCAAGAGGACAAATACTGAGGGGTTGATAATCTTTCCGCCCCCTGTTGTTTTTTTTTTGCTCCCATCTCCGGAACGACAAAAATTGAGAGCTGATACTCCGTGACTTTGTAGCTTATCATATTGGGGTCATTTTGAGCCTATTTGCATAACTCCCAGAGCAGAGGATCATGGGCAAATTTAAAATGGCGCCCATGTGGGATATCTGACGTTTTCGTCAGATTTCCTAACAATTTGTGCCTTTCTGCATGGAAAAGTGAGTAAAACATATTTTATTTCGTATCAGATTATTATTTACTAATTTATCATGCAGTTTTTGCGAAGAAAACGCTTCAATAAAAAGAATTTGACCCAAAAATCGGCCAAAAAATGCTAATTGGCCAAACGCTATATAGACGATCTTCTTGCTGTGGATAGTCGCTGTATAAATGACGCGGTGAA
Organism: Hanleya hanleyi; assembly: GCA_036873755.1. Classification (NCBI taxonomy): domain Eukaryota; kingdom Metazoa; phylum Mollusca; class Polyplacophora; order Lepidopleurida; family Hanleyidae; genus Hanleya; species Hanleya hanleyi. The sequence continues at coordinate 53,664 of JAVTVY010030462.1, read as the reverse complement.
GGATATATATCCACCTTCACTGGATTTGAAGGAAACTATAAATGATCCTAGCGGCACATCTTATTTAGACCTATATCTCTATAAAAATGAAGCGGGCAGGGACCTGCATAATGCGTATGCATATCTTGCCTAGTAGCATTTGCTAGCTCCTATGTTAAATGTGTCTAATTCCGCTTAACCCTGGGCTAGGAGCCTTATGAACCTATAACGACTTTACAACGTATGCCATATGGATTAAGAATACAGATCAGCGATACGGATTTGATATTTTTGGAACATCATGATGTCTTGCTGGCATCATTGAACACTGTTGACCGCTTCTGTCTTGCAGGAATTAGCCTAGTTTTATGTATACTATGATTTATCCTTTTAATCTGGTGCTAATGTTAATATACGAATTAGGTCTTTGGATTATGGACGCGGAAATTCTTTAATGGACGACGGCTGAATATTGACTGACGGACTTGACGCTTGTATTTCACCTATTTTATAGTTTGTCTGATTGAACCAAAGTTTATTTTTCGCCTTTTTTTGAATATTCGAAGTCGTAGTGTTTCATCACATACTGAGGTACGGCTTATAGCGTTGGACACACCGGTTCTCGTCAGATCGCCGAAGTTAAGCAACGTTAAGCTCGGTCAATACTTGGATGGGTGACCGGGTGCTGTACTGGCTGGGCTGATCAGTCTCCAGGGTAATAGGAACTGTGAGCACTCTCGTGTTCTGGCACATGTAGGCACCGTCGTGATATAACTGAAACAAGGTTGAAAACGACGTTAAACCCTACTACTCACTCACTCACTCATCACAAACTGGGTATAAATTTGTAGAATGTCATCAACCGTTTGATTAATAGCGTTAGGTGCAGAATTTTCGGAAAGTTTGAAGGCTTACCTGGTTCTCAGTGCATCCAAAAATGTTTGTTAAGGAATCAGCATCCCAAATATACCGTTTTGTAGTTCATGGCTCTCTGTGTTTCCAAGATAGATTGTAACATTGATATCACAGTTAACATACAATTATCTGAAAAGAATGAGAAGTCGATGACTTTAAACCTCAGTATCTGTGGTAGAAAGCTAGTTTGAGACAACATATAGTCTACCACGCTACAACCACCATATTGAACAGAAGTATCGTCCGAGTGTGTCACCATACAAGCAACATCTCCTAGCATGGTACATGTATACCAGATTTGAGAAGAATCCGATGAGCAGTTCTCAGGTTATTGCCCGGGATCAAATTTCAGACTTTGCCACCAGGTGGCACAACCTGTAAGCAGAATTGGGTAAAATGCAATCCCAAGCAACATTTCATGGCAAGGTTTGATAAATCCGATGAGTAGTTATCAAGTTATTGCCCGGAAACCAAAGTTAGAAGTTGCCACCAGGTGACACCACCTGTACGCGCAAGTGGGCGAAACTCAATTCCAAGCGACATCTCATATGTGATGGTATATGCTCACCAAAGTAAAGAAGAATCCGATGAGCGGAGTTCTTAAGTTCTTAACGTACCCAGATAGGTAGGGTATTTCGGAGAGATCTGACAAAGCGTTACAAAGTTAGCGCTTGCAGCACGGAAGAACGGAATGAACCCTAGTGGCGCCACCTACAGGCAGATCTTGCATAAATGCAATTCCAATCAACATCTTGTCGTAAAGAACGCATATGCCGAATTACAGAAGAACCAAAGAATGCGTTTCGAATTTATTGCTTGCGAGATTTCGCATGAATATCCACAGAAGGATGGAACGAACCCTAGTGGCGCCACCTTCAGGCTGAAACGCAACACCAATCGACGTCTTTTCACAAGGAATGCATATGCCAAATTTCGGAGGAATTCGTCAAAGAGTTTGGAATTGATCGCTTGTGAAGAATTTGAACGGAAATGAACAGACCTGCGCAGAAGATTGGAACAAAACCCAGTGTCACCACCTTCAGGCGGACCTTGCTGAAACGCAATACCAACCGACGTCTTTTCGCAAGGAATGCATATGCCAAATTTCAGAGGGATCCGACAAAGAGTTTGGAAGTTATCACTTGTGAAGAATTTGAACAGACATCTACGGACCCGAAGAAGCGAGACCCATTTTAAAGTTCCAAAAAGCACAAAAAGAAGAATCGTAAATGTGTAATGCTTTTATTTTCACGTTTAATAAGCCCAAACAGTGACAGAATCTACTCTCATGGCCGCATCTTCTCCATGCCATTTCGGATACCAATCATTTTTGTGTTTCCAGAATTTCTCAATAGCGACCGTCTGGTTGTCCGTATTTTTCCACGGCATTGCATGTGGATAGTTCACCGCCCTATCAGGAAACATTGTTGTTCCTCCAACCGCAACGTCCAATATTATGTAAAACTGAAAAATAACAATTGAAAATGACTTTATCTATATTGCAGCTGAAAACGACAACATTCCGATATGGTTTGAATTTTGAACTTGCCTTTTATCAAACCAATTATACTCAATCAAGCTTTGGAGAACCATATTAAATCTACTCGATTCACTGGGAATTTGCATACAGCTTTTGACTGATAACCAACTGATATGAGTATCCGGGTAGCTTTTCTGTAAGCTCAGCCGCCTGAAAAATCGTAAAGCTATTCTTTTTATCTTAAGTTTCCGAGCTAGATCAAGCACATGAAACACGCCTTATACCCGTCGAGCAAGTAGTGCTTATAACCCTAAAATCAGACCGGTATTCTGCAAAAGCAACATAACTTACATCTTGATCGAAGGGACCGTTGTGGGCGTTCCCCCAGATATTACTGCCAGAAAGTCCGTAATGGTTGTGCATCCCATCTGAGGGCGTCGGTATTCCATATACCAAAATGTCATCTACATACATGCTGACAATGGGAGCAATCTTTTATCAATTACATAAATATGACATTCAATCAGCCAGAAATGGTTATAAGCGTCGTTAGTATTTATTTCATTTTCCGACAGATGTCTTGATAGGGCTATTACACTATCGCTCTGAAATATTTGTATCCAATACCGGTCAAGCCGTGTGTGGACATGTGGACATGTCATTCAATATTTTCACATGAACAGCTATAAACATTCTTGTGATGTTTTAGAAATTTGCAGTCAGTATGTTTGTTCTGAGGGGTCATATGACTTCTTGTCAGTACGCCGGCATCTTTTCCACCACATTTATAATGTTACCTTTAATTCATACAATTTCAGTCCAAATCGATATATTTTCTCCATAACTTTAAAGCAGCATGCTTTCGTCTGTTGTTTACTGTGAATAAATTGGAGCGATATGCAAGAAGTGGGGAAAATTGACGACGTCTGGCGACCAAAAATCAACCATATGACTCTCCCCTAACATGCAGACCCGAGAATACGGTGAATTCTCGGACGTAGCCTTAGTATCTCAGCCGCGCTTTTCTAGCACGTGGTTCATGTGGAGACTATGAAGTATCCAAGTAAACAAGCAAAACTCAGGCATACAGTTAATTCTAGTATTCCATACCCTTCTCACTGTTGTTACTCGTTAAAAAAAAGTACTGTAGATTAAACATGTTTTCAACAACAGAAATATTCAACTAGAAATACCAAAAATATTCGGAGACTCCACATATCGAGGAATAGAATTCTGATGATGCGGATTGTCAGGGAATTTTGACGTTCGGGTATCAACAGATTTTTTTAATTCTGTACAAACATTTCCTTTTGTTAAAGCTCAGAGTCAAAAGTGACGTGAAAGAGCGTCGACTGATGGTTGAAGAAATCAATTTTGGCTTAACTAACGTGAAACCTAAGAGAGTTTAACGTGTGTTATCATAACTACGGTACTGCTTTTTTTAACTGTCCCGATTCTTACTTGAGATGAGATGATGTCCAGTCCAGCGTATACTTATGCATTGCATCACCATAATTAGAACCGTGCAGGATACTATAAGAAAAAGTTATAACGAATTGATTTATATTTATAACATATGTTTTATGGTATTGTTGATCTTAATTGAACAGAAACTGTCACACACGCACGCTATATTCGTAATGACACAACGTGTCAAACATCTCCAACAATTCCGTTAATTGTCCATTTTATTCATGGAAACGCTTAAACTATTGCCAATCTATATATTTACTGGTAATTTTATAAAACTTAACAGGAGGCTCCGGTATGATAGCCGAAGTGAAAGAAATATATGTACGTGCAGTATAGTTCTATATTCTGTCTTTTTTATTAAAAAAAAGTCTCTTTCGATTAAATACTCATGAAAGTACGTACTGTTGGCCAATAAGGTGTTTCTTTTGGGTCATCGAATCTCCGAAAATAAGAGATGCCGTTGCTCGGTTAACGCCATAATTTCCATAATTCAAGTTTCCTGATAGAAAAGATCAAAAGATTTGATAAGTTTAATCCTGGTACATTGCTATTAATCGTAAAGTTTGATAATAATTTTCTTTTAATTGAAGCATTATTGAACCTATGCAGACAGATCTCAAAACACCTGCGACAAGAATATAACAGCTTAAACCTTGACATAGCGAAGATTAAATATAGTCTCAGATTGATATCTTGTTTGAAATTCCTTCAATTACAAGTTTCTGAACGAAAAGAAAAAAAAAGCAAGCACCAAAACCAAGAGGACAAATACTGAGGGGTTGATAATCTTTCCGCCCCCTGTTGTTTTTTTTTGCTCCCATCTCCGGAACGACAAAAATTGAGAGCTGATACTCCGTGACTTTGTAGCTTATCATATTGGGGTCATTTTGAGCCTATTTGCATAACTCCCAGAGCAGAGGATCATGGGCAAATTTAAAATGGCGCCCATGTGGGGTATCTGACGTTTTCGTCAGATTTCCTAATAATTTGTGCCTTTCTGCATGGAAAAGTGAGTAAAACATATTTTATTTCGTATCAGATTATTATTTACTAATTTATCATGCAGTTTTTGCGAAGAAAACGCTTCAATAAAAAGAATTTGACCCAACAATCGGCCAAAAAATGCTAATTGGCCAAACGCTATATAGACGATGTTCTTGCTGTGGATAGTCGCTGTATAAATAACGCGGTGAAGGATATATATCCACCTTCACTGGATTTGAAGGAAACTATAAATGATCCTAGCGGCACATCTTATTTAGACCTATATCTCTATAAAAATGAAGCGGGCAGGGACCTGCATAATGCGTATGCATATCTTGCCTAGTAGCATTTGCTAGCTCCTATGTTAAATGTGTCTAATTCCGCTTAACCCTGGGCTAGGAACCTTATGAACCTATAACGACTTTACAACGTATGCCATATGGATTAAGAATACAGATCAGCGATACGGATTTGATATTTTTGGAACATCATGATGTCTTGCTGGCATCATTGAACACTGTTGACCGCGTCTGTCTTGCAGGAATTAGCCTAGTTTTATGTATACTATGATTTATCCTTTTAATCTGGTGCTAATGTTAATATATGAATTAGGTCTTTGGATTATGGACGCGGAAATTCTTTAATGGACGACGGCTGAATATTGACTGACGGACTTGACGCTTGTATTTCACCTATTTTATAGTTTGTCTGATTGAACCAAAGTTTATTTTTCGCCTTTTTTTGAATATTCGAAGTCGTAGTGTTTCATCACATACTGAGGTACGGCTTATAGCGTTGGACACACCGGTTCTCGTCAGATCGCCGAAGTTAAGCAACGTTAAGCTCGTTCAATACTTGGATGGGTGACCGGGTGCTGTACTGGCTGGGCTGATCAGTGTCCAGGGTAATAGGAACTGTGAGCACTCTCGTGTTCTGGCACATGTAGGCACCGTCGTGATATAACTGAAACAAGGTTGAAAACGACGTTAAACCCTACTACTCACTCACTCACTCGTCACAAACTGGGTATAAATTTGTAGAATGTCATCAACCGTTTGATTAATAGCGTTAGGTGCAGAATTTTCGGAAAGTTTGAAGGCTTACCTGGTTCTCAGTGCATCCAAAAATGTTTGTTAAGGAACCAGCATCCCAAATATACCGTTTTGTAGTTCATGGCTCTCTGTGTTTCCAAGATAGATTGTAACATTGATATCACAGTTAACATACAATTATCTGAAAAGAATGAGAAGTCGATGACTTTAAACCTCAGTATCTGTGGTAGAAAGCTAGTTTGAGACAACATATAGTCTACCACGCTACAACCACCATATTGAACAGAAGTATCGTCCGAGTGTGTCACCATACAAGCAACATCTCCTAGCATGGTACATGTATACCAGATTTGAGAAGAATCCGATGAGCAGTTCTCAGGTTATTGCCCGGGATCAAATTTCAGACTTTGCCACCAGGTGGCACAACCTGTAAGCAGAATTGGGTAAAATGCAATCCCAAGCAACATTTCATGGCAAGGTTTGATAAATCCGATGAGTAGTTATCAAGTTATTGCCCGGAAACCAAAGTTAGAAGTTGCCACCAGGTGGCACCACCTGTACGCGCAAGTGGGCGAAACTCAATTCCAAGCGACATCTCATATGTGATGGTATATGCTCACCAAAGTAAAGAAGAATCCGATGAGCGGAGTTCTTAAGTTCTTAACGTACCCAGATAGGTAGGGTATTTCGGAGAGATCTGACAAAGCGTTACAAAGTTAGCGCTTGCAGCACGGAAGAACGGAATGAACCCTAGTGGCGCCACCTACAGGCAGATCTTGCATAAATGCAATTCCAATCAACATCTTGTCGTAAAGAACGCATATGCCGAATTACAGAAGAACCAAAGAATGCGTTTCGAATTTATTGCTTGCGAGATTTCGCATGAATATCCACAGAAGGATGGAACGAACCCTAGTGGCGCCACCTTCAGGCTGAAACGCAACACCAATCGACGTCTTTTCACAAGGAATGCATATGCCAAATTTCGGAGGAATTCGTCAAAGAGTTTGGAATTGATCGCTTGTGAAGAATTTGAACGGAAATGAACAGACCTGCGCAGAAGATTGGAACAAAACCCAGTGTCACCACCTTCAGGCGGACCTTGCTGAAACGCAATACCAACCGACGTCTTTTCGCAAGGAATGCATATGCCAAATTTCAGAGGGATCCGACAAAGAGTTTGGAAGTTATCACTTGTGAAGAATTTGAACAGACATCTACGGACCCGAAGAAGCGAGACCCATTTTAAAGTTCCAAAAAGCACAAAAAGAAGAATCGTAAATGTGTAATGCTTTTATTTTCACGTTTAATAAGCCCAAACAGTGACAGAATCTACTCTCATGGCCGCATCTTCTCCATGCCATTTCGGATACCAATCATTTTTGTGTTTCCAGAATTTCTCAATAGCGACCGTCTGGTTGTCCGTATTTTTCCACGGCATTGCATGTGGATAGTTCACCGCCCTATCAGGAAACATTGTTGTTCCTCCAACCGCAACGTCCAATATTATGTAAAACTGAAAAATAACAATTGAAAATTACTTTATCTATATTGCAGCTGAAAACGACAACATTCCGATATGGTTTGAATTTTTAACTTGCCTTTTATCAAACCAATTATACTCAATCAAGCTTTGGAGAACCATATTAAATCTACTCGATTCACTGGGAATTTGCATACAGCTTTTGACTGATAACCAACTGATATGAGTATCCGGGTAGCTTTTCTGTAAGCTCAGCCGCCTGAAAAATCGTAAAGCTATTCTTTTCATCTTAAGTTTCCGAGCTAGATCAAGCACATGAAACACACCTTATACCCGTCGAGCAAGTAGTGCTTATAACCCTAAAATCAGACCGGTATTCTGCAAGAGCAACATAACTTACATCTTGATCGAAGGGACCGTTGTGGGCGTTCCCCCACAGATATTACTGCCAGAAAGTCCGTAATGGTCGTGCATCCCATCTGAGGGCGTCGGTATTCCATATACCAAAATGTCATCTACATACATGCTGACAATGGGAGCAATCTTTTATCAATTACATAAATATGACATTCAATCAGCCAGAAACGGTTATAAGCGTCGTTAGTATTTATTTCATTTTCCGACAGATGTCTTGATAGGGCTATTACACTATCGCTCTGAAATATTTGTATCCAATACCGGTCAAGCCGTGTGTGGACATGTGGACATGTCATTCAATATTTTCACATGAACAGCTATAAACATTCTTGTGATGTTTTAGAAATTTGCAGTCAGTATATTTGTTCTGAGGGGTCATATGACTTCTTGTCAGTACGCCGGCATCTTTTCCACCACATTTATAATGTTACCTTTAATTCATACAATTTCAGTCCAAATCGATATATTTTCTCCATAACTTTAAAGCAGCATGCTTTCGTCTGTTGTTTACTGTGAATAAATTGGAGCGATATGCAAGAAGTGGGGAAAATTGACGACGTCTGGCGACCAAAAATCAACCATATGACTCTCCCCTAACATGCAGACCCGAGAATACGGTGAATTCTCGGACGTAGCCTTAGTATCTCAGCCGCGCTTTTCTAGCACGTGGTTCATGTGGAGACTATGAAGTATCCAAGTAAACAAGCAAAACTCAGGCATACAGTTAATTCTAGTATTCCATACCCTTCTCACTGTTACTCGTTCAAAAAAAGTACTGTAGATTAAACATGTTTTCAAGAACAGAAATATTCAACTAGAAATACCAAAAATATTCGGAGACTCCACATATCGAGGAATAGAATTCTGATGATGCGGATTGTCAGGGAATTTTGACGTTCCGGTATCAACAGATTTTTTTAATTCTGTAAAAACATTTCCTTTTGTTAAAGCTCAGAGTCAAAAGTGACGTGAAAGAGCGTCGACTGATGATTGAAGAAATCAATTTTGGCTTAACTAACGTGAAACCTAAGAGAGTTTAACGTGTGTTATCATAACTACGGTACTGCTTTTTTTAACTGTCCCGATTCTTACTTGAGATGAGATGATGTCCAGTCCAGCGTATACTTATGCATTGCATCACCATAATTAGAACCGTGCAGGATACTATAAGAAAAAGTTATAACGAATTGATTTATATTTATAACATATGTTTTATGGTATTGTTGATCTTAATTGAACAGAAACTGTCACACACGCACGCTATATTCGTAATGACACAACGTGTCAAACATCTCCAACAATTCCGTTAATTGTCCATTTTATTCATGGAAACGCTTAAACTATTGCCAATCTATATATTTACTGGTAATTTTATAAAACTTAACAGGAAGCTCCGGTATGATAGTCGAAGTGCAAGAAATATATGTACGTGCAGTATAGTTCTATATTCTGTCTATTTTATTAAAAAAAAATCTCTTTCGATTAAATACTCATGAAAGTACGTACTGTTGGCCAATAAGGTGTTTCTTTTGTGTCATCGAATCTCCGAAAATAAGAGATGCCGTTGCTCGGTTAACGCCATAATTTCCATAATTCAAGTTTCCTGATAGAAAAGATCAAAAGATTTGATAAGTTTAATCCTGGTACATTGCTATTAATCGTAAAGTTTGATAATAATTTTCTTTTAATTGAAGCATTATTGAACCTATGCAGACAGATCTCAAAACACCTGCGACAAGAATATAACAGCTTAAACCTTGACATAGCGAAGATTAAATATAGTCTCAGATTAAAATCTTGTTTGAAATTCCTTCAATTACAAGTTTCTGAACGAAAAGAAAAAAAAAGCAAGCACCAAAACCAAGGGGACAAATACTGAGGGGTTGATAATCTTTCCGCCCCCTGTTGATTTTTTTTGCTCCCATCTCCGGAACGACAAAAATTGAGAGCTGATACTCCGTGACTTTGTAGCTTATCATATTGGGGTCATTTTGAGCCTATTTGCATAACTCCCGGAGCAGAGGATCATGGGCAAATTTAAAATGGCGCCCATGTGGGGTATCTGACGTTTTCGTCAGATTTCCTAACAATTTGTGCCTTTCTGCATGGAAAAGTGAGTAAAACATATTTTATTTCGTATCAGATTATTATTTACTAATTTATCATGCAGTTTTTGCGAAGAAAACGCTTCAATAAAAAGAATTTGACCCAAAAATCGGCCAAAAAATGCTAATTGGCCAAACGCTATATAGACGATGTTCTTGCTGTGGATAGTCGCTGTATAAATGACGCAGTGAAGGATATATATCCACCTTCACTGGATTTGAAGGACCCTAGCGGCACATCTTATTTAGACCTATATCTCTATAAAAATGAAGCGGGCAGGGACCTGCATAATGCGTATGCATATCTTGCCTAGTAGCATTTGCTAGCTCCTATGTTAAATGTGTCTAATTCCGCTTAACCCTGGGCTAGGAACCTTATGAACCTATAACGACTTTACAACGTATGCCATATGGATTAAGAATACAGATCAGCGATACGGATTTGATATTTTTGGAACATCATGATGTCTTGCTGGCATCATTGAACACTGTTGACCGCGTCTGTCTTGCAGGAATTAGCCTAGTTTTATGTATACTATGATTTATCCTTTTAATCTGGTGCTAATGTTAATATATGAATTAGGTCTTTGGATTATGGACGCGGAAATTCTTTAATGGACGACGGCTGAATATTGACTGACGGACTTGACGCTTGTATTTCACCTATTTTATAGTTTGTCTGATTGAACCAAAGTTTATTTTTCGCCTTTTTTTGAATATTCGAAGTCGTAGTGTTTCATCACATACTGAGGTACGGCTTATAGCGTTGGACACACCGGTTCTCGTCAGATCGCCGAAGTTAAGCAACGTTAAGCTCGGTCAATACTTGGATGGGTGACCGGGTGCTGTACTGGCTGGGCTGATCAGTCTCCAGGGTAATAGGAACTGTGAGCACTCTCGTGTTCTGGCACATGTAGGCACCGTCGTGATATGACTGAAACAAGGTTGAAAACGACGTTAAACCCTACTACTCACTCACTCACTCATCACAAACTGGGTATAAATTTGTAGAATGTCATCAATCGTTTGATTAATAGCGTTAGGTGCAGAATTTTCGGAAAGTTTGAAGGCTTACCTGGTTCTCAGTGCATCCAAAAATGTTTGTTAAGGAATCAGCATCCCAAATATACCGTTTTGTAGTTCATGGCTCTCTGTGTTTCCAAGATAGATTGTAACATTGATATCACAGTTAACATACAATTATCTGAAAAGAATGAGAAGTCGATGACTTTAAACCTCAGTATCTGTGGTAGAAAGCTAGTTTGAGACAACATATAGTCTACCACGCTACAACCACCATATTGAACAGAAGTATCGTCCCCAAATGCAATCCCAAGCAACATCTCATGGCAAGGTTTGATAAATCCGATGAGTAGTTATCAAGTTATTGCCCGGAAACCAAAGTTAGAAGTTGCCACCAGGTGGCACCACCTGTACGCGCAAGTGGGCGAAACTCAATTCCAAGCGACATCTCATATGTGATGGTATATGCTCACCAAATTAAAGAAGAATCCGATGAGCGGAGTTCTTAAGTTCTTAACGTACCCAGATAGGTAGGGTATTTCGGAGAGATCTGACAAAGCGTTACAAAGTTAGCGCTTGCAGCACGGAAGAACGAAATGAACCCTAGTGGCGCCACCTACAGGCAGATCTTGCATAAATGCAATTCCAATCAACATCTTGTCGTAAAGAACGCATATGCCGAATTACAGAAGAACCAAAGAATGCGTTTCGAATTTATTGCTTGCGAGATTTCGCATGAATATCCACAGAAGGATGGAACGAACCCTAGTGGCGCCACCTTCAGGCTGAAACGCGACACCAATCGACGTCTTTTCACAAGGAATGCATATGCCAAATTTCGGAGGAATTCGTCAAAGAGTTTGGAATTGATCGCTTGTGAAGAATTTGAACGGAAATGAACAGACCTGCGCAGAAGATTGGAACAAAACCCAGTGTCACCACCTTCAGGCGGACCTTGCTGAAACGCAATACCAACCGACGTCTTTTCGCAAGGAATGCATATGCCAAATTTCAGAGGGATCCGACAAGAGTTTGGAAGTTATCACTTGTGAAGAATTTGAACAGACATCTACGGACCCGAAGAAGCGAGACCCATTTTAAAGTTCCAAAAAGCACAAAAAGAAGAATCGTAAATGTGTAATGCTTTTATTTTCACGTTTAATAAGCCCAAACAGTGACAGAATCTACTCTCATGGCCGCATCTTCTCCATGCCATTTCGGATACCAATCATTTTTGTGTTTCCAGAATTTCTCAATAGCGACCGTCTGGTTGTCCGTATTTTTCCACGGCATTGGATGTGGATAGTTCACCGCCCTATCAGGAAACATTGTTGTTCCTCCAACCGCAACGTCCAATATTATGTAAAACTGAAAAATAACAATTGAAAATTACTTTATCTATATTGCAGCTGAAAACGACAACATTCCGATATGGTTTGAATTTTTAACTTGCCTTTTATCAAACCAATTATACTCAATCAAGCTTTGGAGAACCATATTAAATCTACTCGATTCATTGGGAATTTGCATACAGCTTTTGACTGATAACCAACTGATATGAGTATCCGGGTAGCTTTTCTGTAAGCTCAGCCGCCTGAAAAATCGTAAAGCTATTCTTTTCATCTGAAGTTTCCGAGCTAGATCAAGCACATGAAACACACCTTATACCCGTCGAGCAAGTAGTGCTTATAACCCTAAAATCAGAGCGGTATTCTGCAAAAGCAACATAACTTACATCTTGATCGAAGGGACCGTTGTGGGCGTTCCCCCAGATATTACTGCCAGAAAGTCCGTAATGGTCGTGCATCCCATCTGAGGGCGTCGGTAATCCATATACCAAAATGTCATCTACATACATGCTGACAATGGGAGCAATCATTTATCAATTACATAAATATGACATTCAATCAGCCAGAAACGGTTATAAGCGTCGTTATTACTTATTTCATTTTCCGACAGATGTCTTGTTAGGGCTATTACATCATCGCTGTGAAATATTTTATATCCAATACCGGTCAAGCCGATGCTAGAGACCGTGTGGACAGGTCATTCAATATTTCCACATGAACAGCTACACTAAAATTGTGGCTGGGATAAACATTCATCACAAAAATCACTTTTGCTTCTTGTAATGTTTTAGAAATTTGCAGTCAGTATATTTGTTCTGAGGGGTCATATGACTTCTTGTCAGTACGCCGGCATCTTTTCCACCACATTTTTAATGTTACCTTTAATTCATAAAATTTCAGTTCAATTCGATATATTTTCTCTATAACATTAACGCAGCATGCTTTCGTCAGTTGTTTACTGTGAATAAATTGGAGCGATATGCAAGAAGTTGGGGAATATTGACGATGTCTGGCGACTAAAAATCAACCATAAGACTCTCACCAAACATCCAGACCCGAGAATTAAAACACTGTTATAAATTACCGTTATTTCACGGTAAATCTATGTTGGGGTTTATGGTATATTTAACGGTAATCACATTAATATGTACATTGAACTGTGATATTTCAGTTGATATCAACTGGAACTGGTAAACTGCGCACAAACATAACGAAAATTCCTGTTTTCTCTGAAAGGAGGTTGATATTTTTGCACACGAAACGCGCATTTGCAGGTGAAATCCGACACCTGCGTTGTACAACATTCAGAGCATTACCAGAACATGCACAAGAAGTGACACAGCGGCTAACTTTAATTTTAGTTCCTTCATCATTATTTACCAAACTTGTGGTGACCGCATTTGTAAACACGAAGAGCTGAAACACGCGAACGAGCAATTTCCACCTTCCAGTAACCTACCGGTACTTTTCCACAGAACGGATAATTGTAGACAATTAACGGTGCCGCGTAATTAAACATTAAAGGATATTGAATAAACGGTAATTGTAAATTACAATGCAACCTAATTTACGGTTGATTGCCTGTTAAAAAGCGGTAATTGTAGAATACGGTGTAACGTAATTTTACAGTTGAATGTACTGGCACCTTTTCTGCCAGTACATTTAACTGTAAATTTACGGAGCGATTTATAACAGTGTACGGAGCATTCTTAGTATCTCAGCCGCGCTTTTATTTCAGATTTTCACGTGGAGACAGGTAAACAAGCAAAACAGCAAAACTCAGGCATACAGTTAATTTTAGTATTCCATACCCTTCTCACTGTTACTCATTAAAAAAAGTACTGTAGATTAAACATTTGTTCAACAACAGAAATATTCAACTAGAAATACCAAAGATATTCGGAGACTCCACATATCGAGGAATAGAATTCTGATGATGCGGATTGTCAGGGAATTTTGACGTTCGGGTGTAACTAACGTGAAACCTAAGAGAGTTTAACGTGTGTTATCGTAACTACGGTACTGCTTTTTTTTTACCTGTCCCGATTCTTACTTGAGATGAGATAATGTCCAGTCCAGCGTATACTTATGCATTGCATCACCATAATTAGAACCGTGCAGGATACTATAAGAAAAAGTTATAACGAATTGATTTATATTGATAACATATGTTTTATGGTATTGTTGATCTTAATTCAACAGAAACTGTCATACACGTACGCTATATTCGTAATGACACAACGTGTCAAACATCTCCAACAATTCCGTTAATTGTCCATTTTATTCATGGAAACGCTTAAACTATTGCCAGAAATCTATCTTGCTATCTTGCTATCTAGAAATTTACTGGTAATTTTATAAAACTTAACAGGAGGCTCCGACATGATAGTCAAGAGCAAGTGCAAGAAATATATAGTTCTATATTCTGTCTTTTTTTTATAAAAAAAAGTCTCTGTCGATTAATTACTCATGAAAGTACGTCCTGTTGGCCAATAAGGTGTTTCTTTTGGGTCATCGAATCTCCGAAAATAAGAGATGCCGTTGCTCGGTTAACGCCATAATTTCCATAATTCAAGTTTCCTGATATAGAAAAGATCAAAACTTTGATAAGTTTAAACCTGGTACATTTTCATTAATCGTAAAATTTGCTAATTTATTCGTTTTGAATTGAAGCATTATTGTACCTATGCAGACAGATCTCAAAAGCCTGCGACAAGAATATAACAGCTTAAACCTTGACATAGCGAAGATTAAATATAGTCTCAGTGAAGTGAATAATTTCCTTCAATCGCAAGTTTCTAAAAGTTTCAAAGGGGTGGCGTTAAAAAAAAGAGAAAAAAGTAGCAAGCACCAAACCAAGAAGACAAATACTGAGTGGTTGATAATTTTCCTTGAGTGTATGGTTAATCAAGTATCGCGTGTTTCTCTTCAACTTACCAGTGGTTTCAGCAAGGTCGATTTCTCCAGATCTCGGCCATTTTCCGTAATGAGAGTGTTTGGGCATCAACCACAGAGCTGCAGGAGATTTCAAAAAGATTATATGACATTTATTGTCAAGAAATACTAGCGAAATGTGTTAAAACCTAAAACATTTCGAAAAAACAGGATCATCGCGATTTGCGATATTTTCAGACATGAAGAAGCATCCTGTTGACAATATTAATTTAAGTTTACGCTTCCCACTTTGTGTGTTTGGTTAACTGAAAGATTGGTACTCTGAAATGAAGCTGAGCTGTCCACAATGCAATTTATATATACGGAATATTTTTTCAAGAGAAGAATAATCTCTTGGCATCAGATGTTATGCCCCAGTCAGATCGGTGTTAGACCGACCGTATAGGAAGTTACAAAATGTGACAATGGACGAACGCAGTAATCGAACCCATGGAGTTGCTCAACGGATCTATATCGGTCCATAGATAATCCTCAAGCGGGGATTGTCCCAATAGATGCCAATCTTTTATCTCGGTGTTGCACTGTGCCCCACAAGGATTATGATATAAGAATGTTACAAAATATGGAGTTCAGCTCCCTCAATTGGCTGACTGTTTTCAGTTACACACCCAGAAAAAGGGTGATGATCCATCACCTTTTTATGGTGATGATAGTAGTATATAGGACATGAGAAACATCCAATTTTCCAGGGAGGTAACTCTTGGTGCCCTTTTTTCCAGGTTAAAGGTATAGGCAACCTGTAACGGCAACCTGTAACCTTTGTATTCCTCCGCGGACAGAACGTAGTCCCATGTCAACCAAGTGACTTCCAATGTTAATGAAGATGTCACGGAGATCAGTGGGGTTTTCCCACAATGTCGTGGGTGATCAAATTCTCCGGCATTCTCCGGCAATCTTCAGGGGCGAGAGGGGTGTAGTGTACCGATGGGGTTGTATGAGGTATCAATGTGAAGTATTCGTGAAGGGGCATCTGATGGGGTGGGTGTGGGGCTGGAATATGGTCATTCTGCGCATGCGCGGTAGACCAAGTGTATGGAAATACACGTTTTGGGATCTAGGGGAGCCCCTAATGGGCCGATGGGGTCGTATGAGGTATCAATGTGAAGCCTATGTGAGGGGGCATCCGAGGGGCTGGGTGCGGGGTTGGAATATGGTCATTCTGCGCATGCGCGGTAGACCAAGGGTATGGAATACACGTTTTGGGATCTAGGGGGATCAATGTGATCCCCCTAGATCCCTAGGGGGATCAATGTGAAGCCTATGTGAGGGGGCATCCCACTGGGTGGATGTGGGGTCGGAATATCGTCATTCTGCGCATGCGCAATAGAGAAAGGGTATGAAAATAGACGTTTTGGGATGTAGGTGAGCCCCTAATGAGCCGATGGAGTTGAGTGAGGTAACAATGTGAAGCCTACGTGAGGGGGCATCCGATTGGACTAGGGTCTCGGCCGTTGTCCACATTCTGCGCATGCGCAGACAGGGAATTCTGGGAAAAGGGTGTGGAAATAGACGTTTTAGGGTTTAGGTGAGCCCCTAATGATCCTATGGTGTCGTATGAGGTATCAGTGTGAAGCTGTCGTGAGGGAGCATCCGCCTGGGCTAGTGTGTCGTTCGTTGTCAATAGTCTGCGCATGCGCAGTCTGGCCGTAGTATAGAAATAGACGTGTTGGGGTTTAGGTGGGCCCCTATTGGGCCAATGGGATCGAGTGAGGTTCCATGTGAAGCAGTCGTGAGGGAGTATCCGACGGGGTGGTTTGTGACGTGGAACTGACCCCGGCGCGCAATTTTATCCGGTATTGTTAGCGCGCGCCGGGGTCATAGGTCAGTTCCGGTCACGTGAACGGAAGCGGAAGTGACCTCACAGAGGTCATATGCAAATATCACTTCCCAGCTCTGAGCTCCACACGCTTTGAGCTCCAAGAGCTCCGATCCAAGAGCTCTGCCACACGGGAGCTCCCACCACCACCACCACCAGCGGGCGAGGTCCGCCATCTTCAGTCCGTGTCTTTTCGGTGACGGAGTGTGAACACGATAGCACATGTACTGACCTGTCTGTGGGGTTTTTCCCACAATGTCGTTCACTTCCGAGTCTCTTCGGTCACTTCCCGAAAAGACACGGAGGTGGCCGAAGAGACACGGAGGTGCCCGAAGATGTCACGGAGGTCACCGAAGATGTCACGGAGGTGCCCGAAGAGACACGGAGGTCACCGAAGATGTCACGGAGATCACCGAAGAGACACGGAGGTGCCCGAACATGATACCAGCTAGCGTGCTATAAAAGGGAAGCGGCCTGGCCGTTTCATCAGACACTCTGTCAACCACTTGATGTTCACTTGTACTACGTGCTCGAAATCATTCACTCGTCTGCACGACTTGCGCCGCCATGAGGCTACCAAGCACGAAGGAACCGCCCGGTATAGCTGTACGATATGTACACTGTCGTTTCAGCGCCCGGATCATTTACAGCGCCACACACGTGCACGCCATGAAGTACCCAAGCGTCCATGCGAAGAATGTGGTCGGCTTTTCAAACTGACCAGTCAGTTGCTGTGACACCAACGCACACGACACCCTGTTCCGCAGCCACGTTTGCAGGTAGAAGAGCCCGTAGGCATCAATATCGAAACAGGGGGAACTCCCACCCATCGCACGAGGGCCGATGATGATGTCGCCCTAATTCAACAGTCAAATTCCGACGACAAGACCTCGGGCCAGATTTTGTACGACGTGGAGGCCAAAGTACACTTCGTGGACGAACCCATAAATGTTCCTAGCGATCTGTTACACGAAGACCATCCAGTGAGTGACATCTATCGGCGCCATTGGCCCATGATCCGGCACTGTTTCTACCGTCATCGCCCTATTCAAGATATCTACAATTTCCGACTGACCGACCTCGCCCGTCGACGCAGCTACGTGGAAGCCATCTTCAACGATCAAACTACGGCCTTCAAGTTGAATCTGGAGTTTGGTTATGTGCTGCAGCATAAGGACACAGACCAAGCCCGATATTTTACCCGAGCAGTAACATCCGGGTATTTGACCAACCGTTTACCATCATTAACCGGGCGTCGCTAGAGGCGATGCTGGAGAAACTGAACATCTTGGATCCCTTGGAATGGGCCCAACAACAACACCCCTACACACAATGGGTCGTAGAGAGGGTGACCAATGCCACGTTTTTCGTTACCAAGCTGACCGACGACCCCCATCGGCTGAATGCGTCACTCATGCACTGATGAATACCATAACATGCCGTACATACTCTATATGTCTACATGCTGATCGTTGACGGTACGGAGGTGACCGAAGAGACACGGAGGTGACCGAAGATGTCACGGAGGTCACCGAAGAGACACGGAGATCCATTCGGGTTTACACGGGAACAGCCGGGTAGTTACGGAGGTGACCGAAGAGACACGGAGGTGACCGAAGATGTCACGGAGGTGCCCGAAGAGACACGGAGGTTACCGAAGATGTCACGGCTCGGCCCTCGACTTGGGGATAGTTGAACTGAGTGTGCTAAAATAGATCACTAGCTAGCGTGCTATAAAAGGGAAGCGGCCTGGTCGTTTCATCAGACACTCTGTCAACCACCAAGATGTTCACTTGCACAACTTGCCAGAAGCAGTTTACTCGTCTGCACGACTTGCACCGCCACAAGACCTCCACCCACAACGATGCGCGGTATACTTGTATAACCTGCGCACGGTCATTTAATCGGAAGGATCATTTACTGCGCCACGAACGGTCATCCCACGAGGGCGCGACGGAACATTGTAAGGATTGTGGTCAACTCTTCAAACGACGCAGTCAGTTAAGACGCCATCAGCGTTTGATTCATGCCCCGTCTCTACGGTTTGGGCGACAACTTTCCACTGAAGAGGAGCCGCGGAAGGTCAGACCCAGTGAAGATGAGCCCGGGGAGATGAACGCCACTGGTGATGCGATGACGGAGAGCCCGCCTATACCCACAGTTCAGAAGAGCCTGGATATCCAGCCGGACCCCACCGTTACGGTTTCGAGTCATACGCCTGACAACATCGAACATTTTCTGGACGAGCCCATAAATGTTCCTAGCGATCTCTTACAGGACGCCCATCCAGTGAGTGACATCTATCGGCGCCATTGGTCCATGATACGGCAATGTTTCAACCGTCATCGCCCTATTCAAGATATCTACAATTTCCGACTGACCGACCTCGCCCGTCTACGTAGCTACGTGGAATCCCTCTTCAACGACCAAACTACGGCCTTCAGATTGAATCTGGCGTTTGGTTATGTGCTGCAGCATAAGGAGACAGTCCAAGTCCAATACTTTTACCCGAGCAGGAACATCCAGGTATTTCACCAACCGTTTACCATCATTAACCGAGTGACGCTAGAGACGATGCTGGAGAAACTGGACACCGTGGATCCCTTGGAATGGGCCCTACACCAACGCCCCAACACCAAGTGGACAGTGGAGAAGGTGACCAATGTTACGTTTTTCGTTACCAAGCTGACCGACCACCCCATCGGCTGAATGCTTCACCCATGCACTGATGAATACCATAACATGCCGTACATACTCTATATGTCTACATGCTGATCGTTGACTTGAGCTCAGTAAACACTTGTACCTAATGTGACGGTGCGCTAAATAATAAAACATGGTGTTTGATATTTCAATTTGCTTTGCTGTGAACATACCAAACATGCCCAGGGCGGCTCCCCCAGCCTGGGTATGATGTAACATTGGGGATAATAAACTGTATGAACATTGCTGAACTTGTTGTTATTCACGACAACGGCTATCCGATTGTACAATACAGAACCTATATTGTATAATACAGGACATATATGGTACAATACAGGACAGATATGGTATAATACAGGACAGATTTGGTATAATACAGGACATATACCGTATAATACAGGACAGCTTTGGTATAATACAGAACATATATTGTATAATACAGCACAGATTTGGTATAATACAGGACAGATACTGTATAATACAGCACAGATTTGGTATAATACAGAACATATATTGTATAATACAGGACAAATATGGTACAAAACAGGACAGATTTGGTATGATACAGGACAGATATTGTATAACACAGGACAGATATTGCATAATACAGCACAGATATGGTATAATTCAGGACAGATATGGTATAATGCAGCACAGATATGGTATAATAGAGGGCAAATATTGTATAATACAGCACAGATTTGGTATAATACAGGACATATATGGTACAATACAGGACAGATATGGTATAATGCAGCACAGATATGGTATAATAGAGGAGAAATATTGTATAATACAGAGCAGATATGGTATAAAACAGGACATATATGGTACAATACAGGACAGATACTGTATAATACAGGACAGATTTGGTATAATACAGAACATATATTGCAGAATACTGGACAGATATTGTATAACACAGGACAGATATTGTATAATACAGCACAGATATGGTATAACACAGGACAGATATTGTATAATACAGCACAGATTTGGTATAATACAGCACAGATTTGGTATAATACAGGACAGATACTGTATAATACAGGGCAGATTTGGTATAATACAGGACAGATATTGTATAACATAGGACAGGTATGGTATAATACAGGTCATATATGGTATAATGCAGGACAGATGTGGTATAACACAACAAAGATGTGGTATAATGTGTGACAGATATGGATGGTCCATCTCTACACCAAATACCTTCCTTCACAGCCCCAAAATGCCCACTTTCGCTACTACTCCTACTGATGACGTCACCGATGACGTCACAGATGACGTGAACATCCCTCAAATCGGGATGTACACCCCGAGAGCTACAAGATAACATCTCCCACGACACAATCGGACCAAGGATGGTCCTTTTCTACCCCAAACACATCTCCACGCACCCCCAAAATGGCCACTTGACTTACTACACCCAACTGCGCATGCGCAGATTGACGCGACTTGCATTTTAAAAACACGCCATTCTAACTCTACCCCACACAAGCTTCACTTTGACACCTCCCACAACCCATTTGGACCCATAGTGGTCCATCTCTACCCCAAACACACTCCCCACATACCCCACAACATGCGCAGACTATTGCACACGGACGAACTATTAGTCCAGTCAGATGCTCCTCCACGAGAGCTTCAAAATAAGACCTCATACGACACCATAGGATCATTAGGGGCTCACCTAGACCCCAAAACGTCCACCCCGTTTGGGCCTATACCCCATAGCCATGCAGTATAGGCCTATGGGCTTACCCAGGCCTCGGTGAACTTTTTCCAAAAAATTCACCGTTTCGCTTCGAAACCCTTTCCATCGTGTTCTAAATGACGAGACGTGAAAAACAAATCCAAGCAACCCATATCACAATGAACGTATGTGAATTTCCCAGGTTGAACCCCTCCCCCCATATAGCCACAGGCGTGCGGCCGGATAATCCGCGCGCGCGCGCTGCGGGCAGGCAGGGGCGGGGCGGGGCGGGGCGGGGCGGGGCGGGGCGGGGCGGGGCCGGGCGGGGCCGGGCCGGGCCGGGCCGGGCCGGGTCCTACGTCTAAGGGGGAACATTGGAACTCTTCTGTGTTCGAAGGTAGTTTTAGTGAAACCCGAAAGTGACGTCTGTGCGCAGAATCCACACCACCACCCAACCCCAACCAGGGACCCCTAGTGGTGGGTGACACACACACCCCCACGCATCCCCCAACATGCCTGCTTTCTATACTACGACCAGACTGCGCATGCGCAAACCCTTGAACACGGACGAACCCTGAGTCCAATCGGATGCTGCTTCACAAGAGCTTCAACATAAGACCTCATACGACTCCATCGGACCCATAGTGACCCCTGTCGGCGCCAAAATGTCTATTTCCATACACTTTCTCTACTGCGCATGCGCAGAATGACGTCAGATCCACGTCACACCCACCCCGTCGGATACTCCCTCACGACTGCTTCACATGGATACCTCACTCGATCCCATTGGCCCAATAGGGGCCCACCTAAACCCCAACACGTCTATTTTTATACTACGGCCAGACTGCGCATGCGCAGACTATTGACAACGAACGAAACACTAGCCCAGGCGGATGCTCCCTCACGACAGCTTCACACTGATATCTCATACGACACCATAGGATCATTAGGGGCTCACCTAAACCCTAAAACGTCTATTTCCACACCCTTTTCCCAGAATTCCCTGTCTGCGCATGCGCAGAATGTGGACAACGGCCGAGACCCTAGTCCAATCGGATGCCCCTTCACATAGGCTTCACATTGATACCTCACTCAACTCCATCGGTTCATTAGGGGCTCACCTACATCCCAAAACGTCTATTTTCATACCCTTTCTCTATTGCGCATGCGCAAAATGACGATATTCCGACCCCACATCCACCCAGTGGGATGCCCCCTCACATAGGCTTCACATTGATACCTCACTCGACCCCATCGGTCCATTAGGGACCCCCTCGACCCCAACACGTCTATTTCCATACCCTTGGTCTACCGCGCATGCGCAGAATGACGATATTTCAACCCCACACCCAGTCAGTCGAATGCGCCTTCACGAATGCTTCACATTGATACCTCATACGACTCCATCGACCCACTAAGGGCTCCCCTAGATCCCAAAACGTGTATTCCACCCGCGCATGCGCAGAATGACCATATTCCAACCCCATACCCAGCCCCTCGGATGCCCCCTCACATAGGCTTCACATTGATACCTCATACGACCCCATCGGTCCATTAGGGGCTCTCCTAGATCCCAAAACGTGTATTTCCATACCCTTGGTCTACCGCGCATGCGCAGAATGACCATATTCCAACCCCACACCCACCCCATCAGATGCCCCTTCACGAATGCTTCACATTGATACCTCATACAACCCCATCGGTACACTAGGGACCCCTCTCGCCCCTGAAGATTGCCGAAGAATGCCGGAGAATTTGATCCACTGATCTCCGTGACATCTTCATTAACATTGGAAGTCACTTGGTTGACATGGGACTACGTTCTGTCCGCGGAGGAATACAAAGGTTACAGGTTGCCGGAACTACTTTTGACCACCACGTGACCTTGAGCTGGTGGCGCCCCCTGGCGCCCCAGAGGTGAAAGGCGATGGGGCGTCCCCTATACCTTTAACCTGGAAAAAAGGGCACCAAGAGTTACCTCCCTGGAAAATTGGATGTTTCCCATGTCCTATATACTACTGATGATGCCTGTTCATCACCCTTTTATTAAAGGTGATGAAAAAGGGTAATGCCAATGGCCAATGTCGTCATCCTTTCAGGGTGATGGCCCAGGTCGTCACCCTTTCAGGGTGATGATCATCACCCTTTTAGGGTGATAACCTAAAGATTTGCACTCATTACTGATCATTTTTTTAGGATGATGGCTATCACCCTTTTAAGGTCATAGCCATCATCATTTTAAAGTGCAGATGGAAAAGGGTGATGGCTCTAACTCATCACCTTTTTTGGGTGATGCTGTCATCACCATTTTAGGGTGATAAGTATCACCTATTTTCTGGTTGTGTAGGTTGGAAGGCATTTAGCCATTTCTCTTTGACAAATGAAAGATACCGTATGAGGCGCCGTTTGTGACAATATTGTCAACGACAAATATATAGAGTTAAAACCAAAATATAAAGTCGCCGTTTGTGACAATATTGTCAACGACAAATATATAGAGGTAAAACCAAAATATAAAGTCGCCGTTTGTGACAATATTGTCAAACACAAATATATAGTTAAAACCTTTGTAAATATATATAAAACGATATAAATAGGGCCTATATATAAAGTTATTTTTTTTAAATTTTTATAAATATTTTTTGAACATAAATAACGATAGGAAGTTAAGACGTTAAATTTAACGTAAATATAAAGTACACGAACTTGTAAAGTGTACATGTAAACCGGATATGCCCAAAGGAAGCTGCGCAGTCGATGTGCGCGCGAGTAATACTGGTTAATCAAAACTGCAACTGGGTTCTGAAGCGAAACTATGACAGCGGTGAAAGCCACTCGCATGTCACAGATGTGTCGAATCAAACAATAAGATCACGTACCTGAACATATATCAGTTCACTGCCATAGTGATTTAGTAAAGGCCTATTCCAATTTTCAACAATTACTGTTATCATTTACAATCGTACTTCAGAGTTATCACATCAATTAGATATAAATACATCTACTTATAAATCACCATAAGGTATCCTAGCCTGCAGCTAGGCCTGCCCCTTTGATGTTCAATCTGCGATTCCGTCGGCCAAGTCGCTGGTTGCTATTTGCCGCATAGAAACATCAACAGAAGTTGAAATAAAACATGAAAATAACGATATATTAATTATGCGCAACACAAATATTAGGCAATTTGAAATCATACTGAATATGAGCATATTACATTGACTAGAATATGACCATTCATAGTCTAGTTACAGGATTTGGAATTATATTGGCGTTTTGTATCATTTATCGTTTTTCGATAATTTCCGCATTTCCAAACAAGACAAAAATTAGCAGGGAATTTGGTATAAGTACAGCGAATGTGGAAACTAATGGCTCATGAGGAACCGGTTGCACAATGCTTGTATCCTCAAACGTACCGTTCTCAAATTATGAAAGAACAATGGCACCTACTGTGGGAACCACCAGTGTGGATTGTACTGTTGCGTTCACCGTTCCTCGTTTTCATTAACGAGATCATTTATTATAGCATGATACGCTTACTTGATCTCAAACTTTTTAGGTTTTAAGTTAGTAAACGTAATTTGAATAAAATGAACTGTTGATATTCGTAAGCGGTAATTACTGGGTTCAATCCCTGGCCGGGTCATACCAAAGACTTGAAAAATGGAACTTGGTGCTTCCTCGCTCACGCTCAGTATTGAGAGGATAGAACAAGGACTGGTTCGCTCGGTGTCAGTATAACGTGACTGAGTGGGGTGTCATGTCTGCCTACGGCATGATATTTCGGTGGGACAGCAGTATAAAATGTCAACATTAGATCTGCTCTGTTACAAGTAGGTATACCCCCGCCCCTTCCACTCCCCTCCCTTCCCCGTCGTGATATAGCTGAAAAAATGTTGAAAGCGACGTTAAACCCTATTCACTCACTCGTCACCGTATATAATAGGGTTAACACCGATGCCCATCAAGAACCCATCGGGCCAGAAGTGCTCTTCAATACACACGTATTGAAGATCAATTAGCGATTAGCACGCAGGGGTAAAACGGCTTCGACTGATTCCTCAGTTACTAGTAACAGCTTTCGAGGCAGCGCAAAAGTGAAAAAAGGCCAATGTAGTGTTCCTCATGAGCCATTAGTTTCCCATTCGCTGTACTTATACCAAATTCCCTGCTAATTTTTGTCTTGTTTGGAAATGCGGAAATTATCGAAAAACGATAAAATATACAAAACGACAATATAATTCCAAATCCTATAACTAGGCTATGAATGGTCATATTCTAGTCAATGAAATATGCTCATATTCAGTATGATTTCAAATTGCCTAATATTTGTGTTGCGCATAATTAATATATCGCTATTTTCATGATTTATTTCAACTTCTGTTGATGTTTCTATGCGGCAAATAGCAACCAGCGACTTGGCCGACGGAATCGCAGATTGAACATCAAAGGGGCAGGCCGTGATATTGGCTGCAGGCTAGGACACCTTATGGTGATTTATAAGTAGATGTATTTATATCTAATTGATGTGATAACTCTGAAGTACGATTGTAAATGATAACAGTAATTGTTGAAAATTGGAATAGGCCTTTACTAAATCACTATGGCAGTGAACTGATATATGTTCAGGTACATGATCTTATTGTTTGATTCGACACATCTGTGACATGCGAGTGGCTTTCACCGCTGTCATAGTTTAGCTTCAGAACCCAGTTGCAGTTTTGATTAACCAGTATTACTCGCGCGCACATCGATTGCGCAGCTTCCTTTGGGCATATCCGGTTTACATGTACACTTTACAAGTTCGTGTACTTTATATTTACGTTAAACTTAACGTCTTAACTTCCTATCGTTATTTATGTTCAAAAAATATTTATAAAAATTTAAAAAAAAAATAACTTTATATATAGGCCCTATTTATATCGTTTTAT
This sequence comes from Hanleya hanleyi, assembly GCA_036873755.1. NCBI lineage: Eukaryota > Metazoa > Mollusca > Polyplacophora > Lepidopleurida > Hanleyidae > Hanleya > Hanleya hanleyi. The sequence continues at coordinate 27,303 of JAVTVY010030462.1, read as the reverse complement.
ATATATTTACAAAGGTTTTAACTATATATTTGTGTTTGACAATATTTTCTTTGATAGGCATTTAGAAGTCGGCGTATATAACACAAGGCTATTCTATGGATAACAACTTCTTTATTGCTGTGGATTTGACGTTTCGTTGGAGATACTTCCAACTTTTTCAAAGCTAATTAGCTTTGAAAAAGTTGGAAGTATCTCCAACGAAACGTCAGCTCCACAGCAATAAAGAAGTTGTTATCCATAGAATAGCCTTGTGTTTGACAATATTTTCACAAACGGCGGCTGTATATTTTGGTTTTACCTCTATATATTTGTCGTTGACAATATTGTCACAAACGGCGACTTTATATTTTGGTTTTAACTCTATATATTTGTCGTTGACAATATTGTCACAAACGGTGCCTCATAGTGCTTGGAGAAGCTGATCAGAATAACATGACGGGGATGGAGATTGGCCCGCCAAACATGTTTCTTACGATGGAGACATACCCCTATAGATGTAAAAGACGAAGATTTCTAGGCGCTGTCGGGATTCGATCCGGGGTCCCCTTACTTGCCACACCAGCGCTCTACCAACTGAGCTAAAGGGAAATTTCCGCTAGCTGTTAGCTAGTACAAGCACTGGTACAAGTGCCTCCCGTTCCAACTTCATACAATTTTGCCTGTTTTAGCGCAATAAAAAGACCATTTTTGAAATTGCGTCAAAAACAGTTCTGTGCCACAGTCTAAATAATAATAAACTCCACTTATTTAGACTTTTTATAGAATAGGGTACTTCTTGGCTTCCATTTGAACCCATTTAGGCTGAGAAAGTTCCATTGGTATGGTATCTGCAGCGAGTTTTCCTACAGGTGGTCACGTTTTAGAGAGGGGTCAGATTTTGTGACCTTTTGACCTCTGGTGACCTACATAATTGACATATTAGCATATAACAGATACCAACATATAGAGGATCAGATTACCAACATTTCGAGTGGCCAAATGTCATTATATCACCATTATTTGAAAAGTTATTCGACTTTATATTTCCCCTACCCCCAAATCTAGTCCCTCAGATTGGACTCGGGTGTCCGTCTTTAAGAGGTGATTACTGCCACTAAGCTGTGAGTCCCGGCTTGCTTTCAAAGTTTTTTTTTTCATCTATGGATATATGACTTTCAAAACAACATAATGAGAATTTGCCACCCCAGGTGGTACCGATATCTGGTCTGGCTCATGGACTAAATAGCCTGTTACAGTTGTTCGCATGTCGTGGTGTAGTGGATACCCACGTTGAATCACAAGCGCCTCGAAAATTTCTGTTACCGAGTTCGAATCCCAGGAGGTCAACATGTATGACGTCGACAATTTATTTCAATCTTTCTCATTTTTATAAAAAAAATTGCATTCAGTATATCTGAAATAAGATTTTAGGCTATCATTATGAACCAAAACGTAAAAAGTAAAATAAATATTGTTTACCGATGACACGATACTGTGTGGACATTACGGGCCAGTCAAACGTTGAAATCGAACGATCAGTCGCTATCTGTTACAACGGCAATATATTCGCCTAAATTGTGTATTTATTCTCCAATATGTGCATGTAAAATCGACAGCAAAGTGGTGAAATAATAACGCCTTGGTACCGAACATATGTGAAGCTATCATGGTTCACCATAACATTCAGTCCGTTGATCGGCAGTTGCCGCCGACGACAAGCTGTACATTGCATTGTGATTGACAGATGGAGAGAAGAAATGTACATTCCTATGAGTCGGCTGGCTGTGGGCAAAAACCCCGCCTTACAATACCATCTCCTTTCTGCCAAACTTGGTGCACAATTTGTATCCATTGAGGTATCTATACGCTGGTGGTATATGATATTGCCGAATTTCACCTCATCCCAGGAATGATATCCTTTACGTGCAATAGAAATGAAAAAAGCCTTATGACTTCTGACATTAACATACATGTACCGGTGACGAGTTTTATTGAACACCGACATTGTCAATGAAATAAGGTGTTCAATGATGTTATGTTGAGAAATAGTAGTACAGGGAGACGAGAAATTCCACGGGTCGAGAAACCCCTTCACTTAAAAATAGTGTCTTCTCGTCGGCTAGCTTGGAGATTCCTGCAGGAAGCCTACATAGTCAAGGTTTACACTAATATGTTGTACCCATTGCTCCATCATGAGTTGGGGACAAAAAAATGGTTATCTGTTTACTAACTTGACACTGGAAATTAAAAGCGACAGTTTCAACAAAGCGGAAATTCGACTCACACTGTTTATAAGAGAGTACATATCGTTACTGATGTACAGAGAACCAGACCGATATTACCTTAAACTAGGCATGTGCTTTATGAAACACATTACTTCAAGAATATATAAAATTTGTTTGCTTGAGACAAAACGGTATTTACCATTAAACGCAAATTAATGTGATTAGCATTGATAATTCAAATCATATTTTAAGAAACAATGAGATTTCTCTGAAAGAAAACACAAATTAAAACGATATAATCAACAATGGTTCGTTTTTAATCACCTCTAGTGAAAAAGATAATTGAAGGAAAGATAACTTTTCTTGTAGGACAGTAAAAAATAGAGTAAATATTGCGGTCTGTACTTGATTTATAGTTAAAACGAGAGATCCTGAAGGATCTTAGCGACCACCATTGTCCGATAATTGTAAACTAGTGACAAGAGGATCCTTTTGTCCATTGTTACTAAGAACAAACGATTGATTTGTAATTTTGTTTACAGAATTTCGAATCTGAGCGAAAAAGATCGAAAAGGGGACCCTGGAAAACACCAAGATATAATCTTTCTACTAAAGTTTCAGGAGTTTCAAGATTTCTAGAAACTGTACTTATGTCGGTTGTTATAGTACAAGAGAAATAAACAAAGTTAGTCTGAAAGTGTATGTACATGTACGGAGGATCCTTCGTTTTGTAGTATTTTTATTTTATTTATTTTTTTGCACGTGTCATCATTGGGTACTGGAAGCGAAGACAAATCTCTTTGACACTTTGGCATGAGCTATGAAACATACTTAAGATTTTATAATTAGGAACGAAGGCTAATTCTGTTTTGTTTAATGGGCTAGTTTAGATATCTCTTTTAAGATACCATGCTCGCAAATAGTAAGATGGTACAATACTTAATACTGAAGGGATCCAGTCCGTGCAGTAATGTTGAAACTTCGAAAGTGTGTGAATCCTGATATCTCCCTTGGATCGAAACATGCAGTGGTCTACAGTTGTCGAGTTGTGACGTTGTGTCACAAGAGTGACGTCCCTTCATGTAGCCGACCTGGCAGACGAAAGGGTGGGGCTGTTCACTTGCAACTGCATGGACTAAAGAAAACTGATTTAAAATTTGAAGAAATACATTTTATTTTCGAATTATTTGAATTCCTTGATATGGAAGGTGAAGGTATGGATATTCTCTATAGTCAATATATAGAATATGCCGCACCGTTTGATCAGCCGACTCTTGTGATGCAACGTCACAACTCGGGAATACCGTATTAATTTGAAGCGTAACTTGGATTTTCGAATCGGACCAAAAAAGGTATCTTGCACAACTAGGCCCCAATGTGGAACCTGTGTACCAAATTTCAGAAAGATCCATGGAATATTTTCTGAGAATTCACGATAACAATGTTTCAAGGGGAAATTCAAGATGGCCACCTGCCGGTCATATAGGATTTTCGAATCGGTTCAAAAAGGGTATCATGCACAACATGACCGCAAGGGGAATCTGTGTAGCAGATCTGAGGAAGATCCATGGTGTACTTCTCGAGTTTCATTGGGAAATCCAAGATGAGCGCCTGATGACCATATTGGATTTTCGAATCGGACCGAAAAAAGGTATTTTGCACAACTAGACCCCAGGAGGAACGTATGTACCAAATTTGAGAAAGATCCCTGCAGTACTTCCTGAGAAATCGCGATAACAATGTTGCATGGGAAAATCCAAGATGGCCGCCTGTTGGCCATATTGGATGTTTGTTTCGGACCAGAAAATATATCTTGCACAACTAGACGACAAGGGGAACCTCTGTACCAAATTTGAGAAAGATCCATGTAGTACTTCCTGAGAAATGACGATAAAGTTTCATGGGGAAATCCAGGATGGCTGCCTGGTGACCATATTGGATTTTCGAATCAGACCAGAAAAGGTATCCTGCACAACTAGACCCCAACAGGAACATGTGTACCAACTTTGAGAAAGATCCATGCAGTAGTTCCTGTGAAATCGCGATAACAAGGTTTCATGGGGAAATCCAAGATGGCTGCCTTGTGGCCGTATTGGATTTTCGAATCGGACCAGAAAATGTATTTTGCACAACTAAACCCCAAGGGGAACCTGTGTACCAAATTTGAGAAAGATCCATGCAGTAGTTCCTGAGAAATCGCGGTAACAAGGTTTCTTGGGGGAATCCAAAATGACCGCCTTGTGGCCATATTGGATTTTCGATTCGGACCAGAAAAGGCATCTTGCACAGGTAGAACGGAAGGGGAACCTGTGTACCAAATTTGAGAAAGATCCATGCAGTACTTCCTGATAAATGACGATAAAAACGTTTCATGGGGAAATCCAAGATGGCTGCCTGGTGGCCATATTGGATTTTCCAATCGGACCAGAAAAGGTATCCTGCACAACTTGGCCCCAAGAAGAACCTGAGTACCAAATTTGAGAAAGATTCAGGCAGTAGTTCCTGAGAAATCGCGATAACAAGGCTTCGTGCGGAAATCCAAGATGGCTGCCTGGTGGCCATATTGGATTTTTGAATCGGACCAGAAGAGGTATCTTGCACAACTAGACTACAAGGGGAAACTGTGTACCAAATTTGAGAAAGGTCCATGCAGTAGCTCCTGAGAAATCGCGATAACAAGTTTTCATGGGGAAATCCAAGATGACTGCCTGGTGGCCATATTGGATTTTCGAATCGGACCAGAAAAGATATCTTGCATAACTAGACCCCAAGGGGAACCTGTATGCCAAATTTGAGAAAGATCCATGCAGTAGTTCCTGAGAAATCGCGATAACAAGAATTGCTTACGGACGGACGGACGACTGACAACGGACGGACGGACGACTGACGACGGACGGACGGACGGCACACCACGGACGGACGGACGCCTCGACGGACGACGGACCACGAACAAAAAGTGATTTGAACAGCCCACCATCTGCTGATTGTGGACTAAAAAAGCCACCGCTACACTCTTTTTTCTTAGCTTCTTGTGATTTTAATATGAATATGATACAGATCACCAGAATACCAATAAGTAAATCAAACTGATGAGGTTTTAGATAAAATCAGATCAAAGCAACTCGGTCAAATACGTCACGCTCCGTTGATCCGGTTTGCTTGAAAGCACAACGATCATGGGAGAAGTGAAACTTGTAATGATTGTCGTACAAACCTGTTCAGACTCAAGATACATTATCACACAAGCATTGTTATGGTAATTGATTAATTAATCTGATTACATATTAATTAACAGGAGCTCCCCATTCACCTTCGCCAACTATACTACTCTTTATGAACTCGGTGGACCGTCTAATCTATGTGATTCATATATCTGTTATATCCACTATATCGTGTACATTCGGTTTTTTTCTAATTCCGGCATTTCTTCCCTCCTATCTTTAAAGGTTGAATATTTAGGATTACAAATTGTAATAATCCGCCTTTTTCACATTAATCGTTGAACAATGAGATCTTTCTCCGATGGCAGCGACAGGTGCACTGGCACGAGCTCCACAGTGGCTTGGGTAGCAGTGGGTGTATTCGTCGATGTTGTTGTTGTTGTGACTATATATATATACATATTTTCAAGAATATAGTTATTTCCCACCTTTTCATACACCACAGTGACAGTGGATGTCACAGAAATGCTTTCTGTGCGACCTACATCGATCTACATACCCCTTCTCTACTAGATCTGCATCTAAATGACAAGTGACACAACTATAATGTTGAAGCCGTGTTCCGACTTTCGTTAAGAATCCCGGGGGGATTCGGGTGTCTGCAGACAACCACCAGTAAATAGATGAGCGGGCGTGGACTAGGGTGAAAACTCAACGGGCGTGGAGAATGCCATGGGGTAAGTTCTCCTGCGGACCGCGTACCGGGATTCGTGGCGAATTCTTTAACATTAATAGTTTTTATGCTCGATATATTCTCTCAAAACTACAAGCAATTAATGTGATAGAGAATAATTAGTTTTGACAAGCCGAATGCGAAAATATGGACAGAAAGGAACAAAAGTAGACTTTCTGAGAACCATGTGGCCGCCATTTTGATTTTTTCCCATGACTGTTTGCACCTAGGATTTTGCAAATAGTCTAATAATGACGTCAGTAAGATTTACGGAAAAGTCAGCTCTTAGCTGTGGCGCGGAACGTTAGATAGGGGAAATGATTATGTCCTCCTTCCCCTCTCCCACAAGGCAGATAAAATTAGCAGATAAACGTTTGGTAGGAGGGATTATCTCCCCCTTCCCCTCTCCCACAAGGCAGATAGAATTAGCAGATAAACGTTTGGTAGGAGGGATTATCTCCCCCTTCCCCTCTCCCGCAAGGCAGATAGGGTTAACAGATAAGAGCTAACGTCCGATCCGATATTCAATATTTCAGCCCCCGTCCATCAAATAAATTCCGTGTTTACCTGTTTCGAAAAAAAAAATACAAGATGGTTTCCTACAAGAGAGAAACGATTAACATTATTCAATGATGTCAGTAAGACATGATGATGTTCTGTACATAAAATCATGTTGATTCGTGAGCGTGGGATATCGAGTGGCAAGATAACACGCAGTTTCAGAATCCTTCCGACTCAACAATAGATACTTCATGGAACTGAGCCGAAATAATAAGCCCAGAATTTGATAAACTTTTACCCTCAATGATTTCAGTTTTTGGCATTTATAGAATTCTCCTATTTGCTACGATTTGACAAAGAAATTATCCTCTAAATTCATAGGCTATCGATTTATTTTTCAAAATTAATGGTATTGTGTTAGAGTAAATGGTACAACTATTGATAACCATCTTGTGTTTTCATCATTTTTATTTCATACACATCTGGAATTGGTATGAAATGTCAGTCTTTCGATTATTCATTGGACGACGGCTAACTATTGAACGTCGGATCTGACCCCAGCTATTTAAACTAAACATACCAATTTGGGATTTTTTTTTAATGAGTTTGCACCCGATGAGCTGATTAACGCTAGAATAGGAATCCCGGATGATACTTACCGTTTACACATCTGGCTAATGTTAAATTCACATGGAGATTTGAAATGCCCAGGGCAAGACACCTTCCGGGTCGTAGAGCATGCGCGCTGACTGTCTGGATAGGGATATAAGCAGCCACCACAACTTTCTACAACAAGGTGAATCAGCAGGCGTAATTTAGTAAACTTCTACCCATCACAACATCTCAGATTTCGATTGTTTTATAGTCGGAAACCATTATTTTCAGGTCAAGTATAATTTTGGATATGAACATGGGAATTCATCTAGAGCGTTGAAATTCATTTCGTTGTTTTCTTATTAATATTTCAGATTTAAACTTCAAAATTACCTGAGCGATATCGTATCCTGAAGCCCGATACGCTCGAATTATTAGTCATCGACCGAAACAGAATCATAACCCTATCTCCTTCCGCTCTTATCGTACGATTTGGTCTGTAACAGCAGAATCTGTGAACGAGGTAAAATTCTGTTATGGGACATATACACCCAGCCTTTATATACTACTGCTTCAATAATGCTAAAATATCGCATTATATGTTAATCAAGCTCTCCGTAACCATGGAGATAAAAAGGAACTAATCCACCGATTCAGCCTGTCGGGCAATGTTCGTACCCCGAATGTATACGGCTATGGGACAGGCTAGCCCCACGATTGGTTGATATTCAGATAAAGGGCTGGTGGTTGAATATCGGCGAGTGAGTCCAAAATATTGTCTGTAAATTTCACGCACAATTAACGTGCGTTGGCATTATTTGCGGCTAGTTGAGTTCCATTACTGTCTTCAACGCGGAACTGGTAAAATCGGGCACCCCGGTCAGCCTTGTTTCATTGAAATTGGTACTGGATCACACCATGTTTTCATACCGCCTAAGTGATCACTGATCTATTGTGATGAAACATACTGTCCTGGATTTATTGTTCTGATGACAATAAAGAGGAGTTCTTGAAATGAAACCATGTCATTTAAAGTAGGGGAAATAATTACTTCCTTGAAGGTATGGACCTACAATATACACGAACCCATACAGCACTGCTTGCGAACTACCTGTAGACTACCTGGCATATCTAAGGGGCATCTAGAGGGATAAATAAATACACAGCAAATTACAATTAAACGGATATACATGATATCAGAAATCGATATACAACAGCGCAGCACTTTTCTCTGCATCTCTTCCGGTACTAAACGCAAACACGCTTTGGATCGGCATCTTGACGTGTTCTATGATTATTGGGTTGTTCTGTGCGATGAAGAGAAGAAAGAAAAATAAAGATATGTGCGCCACTGAAAACGAATTTATAACGGAACCTTCCATTTTCACTCTGAGATATCTCTTTTATACCTCCAAGAGCGAGCGATTAACCATAGTGGTGCACTATCGATTGTATGACGTGATGTCACTTGGTGAAGCCGTGTATGAGTGCGCTCTTGCTACTGAGTGGTGGCATTATATACAAATGGTGCCCTATAACTCCTGGGAGTGAGAAAGGTGTCGGTGGGCGAGGCTCCGGGTAATATTTCACCGGTACTGCAAAGGGGGGCATGGTGGGGGTGATGGAACCATTGGGATTGTTCCATTGAATACCTTTGACCTGTGCGACTTAAGTCATCCGTCCGGATTTCTACGTAATCCTCACAGGCATCAGTCGCACAACTGAAGGAAAATGGTTCTTCGAACTCAATGATGACTCTTGTACCTCTGTAAGACTGGAACAGGAAACAAATAAATAAATATTATATTAATATAATAATATTATTTATGATATAAATCACTCGCTAGATACATTGTTTGTGTATTTCGAAAAAAAAATTCTACATCTACATATGCCTTGGTGTTTGCTTACACACCCCTGACCTAACCTCTTTCAGCGCTTGTAGAACACCCCCCTCCCCCCACACTCCCACTCCTACATGGATTGTTGGGCACGCCCTTCACTTCTACTCCTTCACAGACAGTTGGACACACCTTCCCTCCTCCATTGGTTGATGGACATGCCCCTCCCCTCTCCTCCTTCACCGGTTGATGGACACGCCCTTCCCCTGTCCTTCTTCTTTAGCGATTGTTGGACACGCCCCTCCCCTCTCCTCCTTCACAGGCTGATGGACACTCCTTTCCCCTGTCCTTCTTCTTTAGCGGTTGATGGACACTCCTTTCCCCTGTCCTTCTTCCTAAGCGGTTGTTGGACACGCCCCTCCCCTCTCCTCCTTCACCGGTTGATGGACACGCCCTTCCCCTGTCCTCCTTCTTTAGCGGTTGTTGGACACGCCCCTCCCCTCTTCCCCCTTCACCGGTTGATGGAAACGCCCTTCCCCTGTCCTTCTTCCTTAGCGGTTGTTGGACACGCCCCTCCCCTCTCCTCCTTCACAGGTTGATGGACACTCCTTTCCCCTGTCCTTCTTCTTTAGCGGTTGTTGGACACGCCCCACCCCTCTCCTCTATCGGTGGTTGAACACTTCAAATTGCATGGTTCCGTCATGGTCAACAGACACTGGACTGGGAACTGGATGTCCCCCTAACTTAATGCGGGGTGATTTGTAATACCGTATGTACTCTGAGCTCTTCGGTCTTTATCCGGCGAAGTATATAAAGAGTTGACAAATTAGGTAAATTTGAGCTGTAGGCAACGTTAAGTGGACTGACCCATGCTCAAGTTCTAGAAATCATAGGGAATAGCCCTAGTTTTGAAGCATATTCGTGAAAATTCGTATAAATGGTATTTAACCTTTTCTTATATTCTGTTTGCAGATAACCACAATGTCTATCAAAATTTATCAGATTGGATGGATGTTGGTGTGCAATATTCTCGGATAGAAGGATTTTAAAGGAAATCGCTATCTCTTAACCTAGAAAAGGGAGACAGCCCAATAGCAAAAAACAGGCAAAATGGCTGCAAAAGCCAAAAACCACCAGCGGACATCCTTAAAGAGAATACAAATATGAATGACTTACGTAACACTTAAGAACCCGTGCCTTGCACAACATTTAAGTTAATCCTTTAACAATGCGGCTGTGCCGATAGGAGCGGCCGGGCCATGATATAGCGGTTCTCAGTACTCATTCGTGAAGTCTCTTTCTCATCTTTTTAACTTAGGAAATATTTTAATCAATAATAACTGGAATCCTTTCAACCCAAATCTGATAAACTTATCAAAGATAGTGCCACGGCACTGTAGCTCATCTGGCTGTAACTGGAGAAAGTAGCTGTGACAAATTTTTACTAAAGAACTGCAATACAGTACCGCTCTCATTAAATGTCACTCTACCGCGGTAATTAATGTGCTGCTACTGTGCCTCTACCGCATCGCTGCTGCGTTGCTGCTGCGTTGGTGCCGCGTTGTCACCGCATTGCCACCGCACTGCTACCGCGCTGCTACGGAGGGCTCGAAATTACGGATTACTGCGCTTAAACAAAAGAAGGTTATTAACATATGTGTATCCTCATTTATCTCGTAGCATTCGAGTTTATTATATGTGAAGGCATTGGAATCCACGAACAGTAATACAAATGCATGCTATTTAACGATTCTCGTGATTCCGACTTAGTTTGAATTGAAGAAAGAGAGTGAAGGATAATGATCGGATAAATCTGGTTCATGCAGTAGCACGAATATATAGATTTCACGCTATTTTTTTAGGAAATTGATATGCAAAGCTAAAGTGGCTAATTACAAGCGTCTAGTCCGTCATTCATAATCCAGCCGTCGTCCATTAGAGAATATCCGCATCCATAATCCAAATCCAAAGACCTATTCCATATTCCATATAACATTATTAGCACCAAATTCAAAAAGACAATCATTGTATACATAAACATAGGCCTGTTTGCTGCAAGAGAGAAGCGGTCAAAAGTTTTCAATGATGCTGGCAAGACATCATGATGTTCCAAAAATATCAAATCCGTATCGCTGATCAGTATTCTTAATCCATAATATTCCGTCTGAATCCGGATTGTTTAACATATTTGTTCGACGTATGTATTCCAGTGTGGTCTCAATACATGTGGGAGGTCACCTCGTGTAATTTTTTTCAAAGTCATATAGGCCGCTGATAAACCTCAGTTGTGACGATGGAATGACATCGCCCGTACAGGTGTTTCCACATCCATGAATAATGAATATAATTGTTTCTTTCGGTATTCACATTCAACCTTTTTCGCATTACTCAGAATAGATTATTTGTTATTTTCATCTTTCTATGAATTTATTGTATTAGTTAAACGCAACATATAAACTTGGCAAGAGAAGCTGCTGGTGTAGTGACAAGAATTCATATAACCCTACAGACTAGTAGTATATTAAAGTGAAATCTTATTATTTTTGAGGTTGGGTGGAGGGGGAGGGATTGCGGGAGGAATGCGGGGGGGCGGATAACATCGCGTCCGTTAGAGATCTCGTCCGGGTCAAAGGCCATGGTCGGTGAAGGAGTTGCCATGTCATTGTGAAAAATGGAGAAAAGGTCACCTGATTGATTAAGGTGGATGTAAAACCGGGGTTTTCGGAAAAGAAATGTGGATAAAAACGGATCGAACACGCAGTCAAATGGGTCCAGGTGGGCCAATATGGGGTCCTAATGGGTCGGGCTAGGTCTCGACTTGAAGCGCTCGTCGAGATCGGCCATGTGATAGATGGGTAGATAAACAACTAAGATTTCTTTCGGGAAAAATAGAATGCAGAATAAGGATTTAACACCCAAAATTACCCCGGTCAAATTGATTTACATGGGCACTGCATGGTCTACATGGGTCGTGGCGGGTTCATGGCTCATGGCATGTAGACTACGACTGGGGCGGTTCAGGACGCAAATTACGTCAGTATGTGTATGCACAGTGGAGGCGTTGTTGCGAAAGCGAAGATTTTGGGATGCGTGACGTAGAGGCCCATCTTGATCCAAATATAGCGTGCAGGGTGTCATTTTGAAGCCTACGTGGTGTAAACTACGACTGGTAAGGTTTGGACTGGAAGTGACAGCATGATACACATACACAGTTGGGCAACATTAGACAAAGCGTTTTGCTGGTGCACCGCTACGTGTTTGGGTGAGATAGGGACAATATTTGATCCAAACGGGCCGTGTGGTATGTCTTCTTGGAAGTCCACGTGGTGTAGGCTACGAATGGTATTGGTAGGGTCGGACTGGCGTGGTTTATATCGGAAGTTTCGTCATGGGAGTAACCCCTTCACCGAACATGACCTTTGTCCCGGATGTGACTTCGACCAAACTTGACATCATCTACCCTCCCATTCACTTCGCATTATCCCCCATACCCCCAGAAATGATAAGGGATTTCACCTTAATGTACTCCGACCCCATAGGTTTCGGGCAAGAGCTAATGTTGTGATGACATCAGGGCAAAGCACATCACCAAACCACTCCTGGGTTAGGATACCACAAAACGAGACAAATGATCAATATATGACTGGAAGGAACAAATCAATGTTGCATAAACACAGAGTTGGCTTCGTTTAACATCTAACCAGCGAACAATTGTGATCCATCGAGTAGATATTGGTACTGTAGCACTAATAACTAATTTGGTTGGCTCAAAACCATTTGGTTCAATATTTGGCTCACATGTTCCGCTGCCTCAAATCTATCTGTGTGGCATTTGATTCTATTTCTCGAAATAGTGTATAACATTAATCAGCTGTGTATATTCACAATATTAAAAAGAAAACGAGTGTAAATATTCTCAAGATACAAATACGAAAAACGATCGCATGTATAATGAGGACATGCAGTAATTCGACAAAAATAGCTCATTTTTTTAAAGATGATTCGCTATGGCAATGCCATATATTGGGAATGAGGGGATTCAACGTCTGTTTTTCTCAGAAAAGGTATACCATACTATATGACTTAATACTATTTAAGAACACAATACATATACTGAAAGGACACAGACATATCCCATCCCCCAGACATTTTCCCCTCGCATAAATTTCTGCCCGATAAATTCCCCGTCCCCAGTACCATTTTCCCCCGGAAAATCCCCACTACTATAAAAAAATGTCAATTTGTTGTAATGATGTAATGAAAACATAATCTGTCATGTGGAAATTTGTGTTTGGCCTTTTAGGGTGAGGAAATGAAAGTGTCCTATTCAGGACCATTATATATATATACATGTATATTACTATAGTATTACACACTTCGCTATTGTATTAGAACTTTCTTGTCATGATTAACAAATTGTGTATCTTTGCACATTTACATTTATAAGCGGTTAAATAGATATTTATGTATTAATCCGGTGGAATACGTATTCTTTACATTCAAGCTCATGCTGTATTATTATTTCAGAATGTCTTTATTCTACGTCGTGCTATCTTTTTACAATCCTGGGATCCTACAAAACATGTATTTTTATGAGATTTAATGAAAAGAAATGGAACTACACACAAATAGCTTATAATCTTACCATTCAATTAGCCACTTTCCGTGTTTTCGATAGAAGTGAAGATCTTTGCAATATTTCCTCTGTTTGGTAGTATTTTGAGCACCTGCATAGCTGTTTATCATGTCGCATATAAGATCCGACGGTAATGAGATTATGGCTCTCAGAGTAATACAATATTTCCCTTTCCTTGTGGTATTTGATGGTTTTAACATTGGAAGGGGATTATCGGATCGGTGGCGGGATTGGGGGGGGGGGCGGTATAAATTGACAATAGGGAGTTTCCTGGAGGAATTTATCCGGTGGAATACGTCCTGAGGTAATTGCCTGGAGAAGGGAGATTGTCCTACAGATGTTCAGTTACTGGTGCGTATAATTTCAGTTTGCCCTATCTTATAACCCAAGACAAGCATTTTGAACTGGTGATAGATGGTTTATTTTCATGTAGTATTTGATAAATTATCTATTATTCTAAGCATAATGATGCTTTCACGGAATACTGAGAAAATATAGTAACATTGTGTCAGAAATCGCCAGCTCAAAATATTACCGTGGGTTAAAAAACATAGGGCAAATTGAAATCATAGAACCAGAATCTGATCCGTTAAAGTCCCGGGTTACTGGACAGACTGGCCTCTCACTTTGTTATCTCAGTATTGTGCAATAGGCCGATTGTTATCAACCACGTCAGTATCATGCCTTGAAAGAACTTGTGCATTCATGTCAATCATATCTAATTGTAAGCTGACTCTCCGGTGTAGACTGAAATCATTTTCATATTCTTTATATTCAGTTTGAAGGTTATCAATTTAGTGTAGATTTAAAATATAGAATTTGGGAGATCACACACGATTTTCAGATAGTTTTGCGCTGGAACGATTAGACCGATGCACTAAATATCACCACTTTCACAGTGTATTAGTATTAACCCTGCCATGCTTGGGGGGGGGCATTACTGCGCTATCTCCGGAACGACAAAAAATGAAGTGCTGAAACTCCGGGACTTTATAGTTTATCTGATTGGGGTCATTTTGAGCCCATTTGCATAACCCCCTGAGCAGAGGATCATGGATAAATTCAAGATGGCGGCCACGTGGGGTACCAGAAAAGTGATGTTTTTGTCATATTTCTTTAAAATTTCTGCTTTTCCGCGATGAAAAGTGGGCAAAAACTATTTTATTTGATATCCTATTAATATTTACTAATTTAGCATGCAGTATTTGCGGAGAAATTACATAAATAAAAAATTCGGAAAATCCGACCGAAAAATCGTTTTGAAAATGACGTCACTGTGACGTCATCAAAGCGGCCATCTTGGATTTTTTTACATTTTCTGGTAGAGCTTGACCCAAGGGTATAGTGTGGTAAGTTTCAATCCCCTAGCTGAAGCCATAAGAAAAATAATAAGGGTGTTTCTTAGACTGAATATTATCGCGTTGGTGCCCCAAGAAATTCATACTAATTCAATTACCATAAGAAAACAATCTTATCCCCAAGATTCTTCTACTTTCACCCCAATTCTCCATATCTACTCTTCTCGCCTTGTCCTAGCCCAAATACTGAAGGCTTTTCAGCACCTTCACTATTTTAGTACTGAATGTGATCTACTCCCTTATTACGGATATTTAGATCAATTGCTATTTCAAGAATAGCACATATGGCCTCGATGAATTTTGTTATCTCGTGTCAACATGAAAAGACTGTAATTATACAATGGAAAACGATTATTCTGAAGATTTCTAGTAGGAATATCTCAAAACCTAGTCTGATCATATCTGCTGCCGTCATTCACTCATGTTCTAATTTGAAAATTCATTTAAAGCAGTTATGTTTGCCAAAATAGACAATCCACTGCTGCTGATATAATAATATTATCTGTTCTATCTTTGTACCCATGATCTCTAAATCAGGTAATGGGTGCCATAATTTGTTAATTTATTCAAACTATTATGTTACAATCATGCCGATTTAAGATGTCGTGTTATTCAATAGTCAGTTGCAATTTGACTATCCTTATTGTACATGTAAGTAATATGAATATATACGGTTTTCGTCCTGGCCTGATATTATATTCACCAAATATGAATCTGAACGTATACATGGAGTGTAAGAAGTTGAGACAATTGATAGCATGCGTCTCCAGCCCCCCCCCCCCCCCCCCCCTCCACTTACCACCCCCTTTCATTCGTTCTTATCCTCCCATGTGTCCGCAGCACCTATTTGATTATGGAGTTATCGGAACTGAAATCACATGCACTTGTTCACAGTCTCACAGTCACACAGACGTGTATTACCAAATATCAACTTGAATGAACCTGTTAGTCTATATGTGGATGTATGGAAAGTAACAGGTTTGACATCGTGAGGATCGCTCCTACAAAATGTGTGTACGCGAGTCAAAATTAGTTAAAGCTGCCAAACAGCCTGTTTCTCTTGAGATAAAGAGGCGAAGATTTTGTCGTTGTTGTTACTACAGCTGAGTACATTTCCCTGTAAGAGTTTAAGTAATTCAAACTTGTGAGGTTTGTATTGTTATAGACCGATAGCTTATGAAAGCGGTTTCTCTTTTAATATCTGCACCCGTTGACTCTTGTGTTTGCATTGAGTCTGGCGTCAGCAAGTTAGTTATTATTATTAGTAACTATTCTTTACATTATCTAACCAGCCTTATTTCTAGCGATATATCATTCTGCTGTCCTATTTGAACTGTTGAACGTCCATCACACGGTACTTTCGAATTGATTCTAAGATTTCACAGATTCGTCTTGTTGGGCGCTCAACATTTACTCTACACTACATTTTCAACCATGTCACGGCGAAGAAGAGTTGCTGGTAAGTGTGATTTTTAGACGTGGATATCTTGAACATACCGGCGATTGTTCACTGAACGACTTTCGAATACGGTAACTGTTTCAACCCGAAAATCACTATTACTCTGTACAAGTACTTACACTGTGAAATATTGTGAAAATTATCGTAAATAAATTGTGAATGATCGTGCAGTATTCCTTTGTGATTCATACATGAATATGTGTTCTTTATGGTATTTTTAATGTAATTTCAGTACCAAGGCACGCATTCATCAAATTTTGTATTGACTGAAAGACTCGCCACATTAAAACTGTCCATTTGAACGAATAAATAGCTAGAAATGGAGATATCTTCGCGCCATGGGAGGAAGGGATTTACAAGGCGACCATTCTGGTCGTATCAGCGTATCGTCTGGCGTTGCATTGAACCGACCCAGTAAAGTTATCATTGAAGACCAGAGAACATAATCTGACAAAATTACTTATATCTCCCTTTTATAATGGTATATATATAAATAGGCAGTTGGGGTGTGTTCAGATGAGTCAATAACATTGAATGCCATAATTCTAAAGACATGGCACAGCGCATTTTACCGAAAACACGGAGTGTTTTTTCAAGAGATAACCTGTAAATATATTGAGAATATCTATGTGATCACAGGTATAAGCGAATTCAATAAACTTGTTTATTGTAGTTATAAACAGCTGACATGGAACAACATTGTAGAGTAAATGCAGTTTGTTATTTCAAGAGATTAGACGCAGAGATACTGCATATTAAGCAATCTGTAGCCACCTCGCACCTGGACGTCTGGAATAAACGACAACAATACCATGTTGATAGTCTAGAACTTGCTTTTCCCCTTTATATTATCTTTCGAAAAAGCATGTCTACCGGAGTTTTCCCTGACTTTTTTAAACACGCAAATGTCGTACCAATATTTAAAGGTGGTAAAAAAGATGTTGTGAATAACTATAGGCCAATTCCGCTCTTGCCTTTATTCTCTAAGATATTGGAAAAAGTTGTTCATGCAAAAGTGTATGCTTTTATTCAGCCGTATATTACTGCAGCCCAGCATGGATTTGTTAAGGGGCGATCTACAGCTACAAATCTAACCACTTACGTTGATCAAATTACTCAATCCTTTGATAGAAAGAAACAAGTTGACGCAGTGTACATTGATTTTTGTAAAGCATTTGATAAAGTTAATCATGCACTTTTAATACACAAGCTCAAATCATTTGGTATATCTGGTAAACTTCTTGAATTCTTTACATCCTATCTTTCTGGAAGACATCAGAGTGTTATTCTCTCTGGCTGTAAGTCTTCGTCTTTGCCAGTTTCATCCGGAGTTCCACAGGGTTCAATTCTCGGTCCTCTTCTCTTTGTATTATATGTTAACGACCTACCCGATGTGTTAAAATGCTCATTTGTTCTTATGTACGCAGACGACTCGAAATTTTTTCGAGAAATTAACTCCTTAATGGACTCCATTATGTTTCAACAAGACTTAGATCGTTTCGTTTCGTGGTGTAAATTATGGATGCTGGAACTCCATATCGCTAAATGTCTAGGGATCACGTTTACGAACAAGCGAAATTTTGTCACTTTTAATTATGTTTTAAATGATATTGTCGTCAAGAGAGTGAATGAGGTGAAAGATTTAGGTATTTTAATCTCTAGTAATCTTAACTTTTCAGACCATATTTCCAACCTTTGCTCTCAGTCATTAAAACTTTTAGGCTTCATCAAACGTTCATGTTGATGTTTTAAATCCACCAAATCTTTCCACTCATTATACCTCTCACTCGTGAGGAGTCGACTTGACTATTGCTCGGTTGTCTGGTCTCCTCATGCTAAATGTCATTCAGAATCATTAGAACGAGTACAGAAATGTTATTTTAGATTTATGTGTTTTAAAGAAGGAATCATGTATACGGATTTAACTTATACTGAACTGTGTAAACATTTTAATCTCACTTCCCTTGAAACGCGGAGAACTCAATTAGATCTTATGTTTTTACATGGTATTTTAAACTCTAGGTACGATTCCTCTTACTTGTTAGCACAGATTCCGTGTTATGCACCCAATAGGCAGTTACGCAGACAACAACTTTTCTATTGTCCGTACTCCAGACTTGATCTCAGAAAGAACTCTTTTTTCCCGCGTGTTTTACAGAAATATAACAGTATTAATAGCGTTGATATCGAATTATTTAGTTCAAAACATGTTTTTAAAAGATCGATTTTACGTCAGCTGTCGCTGTAATATATTTATAAATGCAATACTGTCGTAATATGTGCCATATCATGTAATTTAATTTTATAAATGCAAGACGGTCGCAATAGATTACTTCCTTTAACTGAAGTAACCTAATTTATATTACCTGTTCATCTTAAGTAAAACCATATATATTATTTTTTATATGTTTGCAATTTACCAATGTTCACATGTTATAATGTTTGCAATGCACTGTATATAGTATTTTCGTGACCTGTAAATGGAGTCAATCCGTTGGTCATTTTGAGAAATAAATAAATAAATTTACAGGCCCATATTTACACCATCACATTTGACAAAATAATCAAAATTCTGTACGTTTTCGACATGAAAACCCTTGCCCTGAAATATAAACTTTCTCACACTAACCGTGCGTAAAATAACCATTTAGCACGCCTATAAAAACATTATTTCTTTTTTTTTCCTTAAAAATAAGATACACAAAATTCGCATTTACATGTACTTTGCTCCAGACACAAATAGAAACTGGGAAGAAATAAAAGTTTTATCGGTCTGATGGTCGGGAGAAATCGACACCGGGCAGGGGAAAAGGGAAAATTGGTGCACAAGATGAATGATATGACTTATCAATGGTGAGAAATGTAGGCATATAGCGTCCATGATTTCAATTTAGCCCAGTAGTATAGAAGTCGTAAATCTCTTGGTATTTTGGACGTGAATAATGCCACAGGGAATTTGAGTTGTCTGGGATGTTCCATCACGTCACGGAATACGTCCCATCCGGTGATAACATCACGTCCGATCACGTGACTTCCGGTCAAGTCGGGTAGGGGATCACTTACGATAAAGATAACGTGACAAGGGAGAATATAAATCTATGATTTTCTGAAAAAACAAATGCGGAAAAACGGACTTTACACACAGTCAAATTGGATTGAGTGAACCCTACGTTGTGGTCAGAGGTCGTGAAGGGTCTCGATTTTGAAGCGCTCGTCAAGATCGGTCGTGTGACTGAGTAGTGGATGCAAAACTAGGAATTCCTCGAAAAACAGACTCAGTGTGAAAAGCGGACTTTACATCCTGTCATGTGTATATGAGTCATATGGAATCGAGCAGGCTTGGTTGGTAAGTGGTTGGATGCCACACTAGGACTTTTCAGAAAATAAAAACCGGAAGAGTGAACAAAAAAGGGAATGCGCATCAGGTCACGTGTATATGGGTTTACATGGGTCGTACAGGGTGATATATGGATATAACAGGATTATTTAACTATTGGTGGTCGGAGGGGGACCCCATTTTTTATTTCCGGCTGGAATTGGATAACTCTAGAGTGTACCTTAATAGTAAATACAGTATAATTCCTGAATAATGATTAAGGAAATCTTCAACTCGTTGTGATCGTCATCTTTTGGGGAAAATCCTGTGTGATATGACTATTGTACATCCCTTTTCAGATGCTTTCTCATCTCCGAAAACAGACCTGGAGTGAAATCCATATCTGGCCATTTGCATACATGTTATCTTTTAATCTTTATAAACATTCGTGATCCCAGAATAATGTACGCGTAGCGCGGTAATTATGCAAGAAAGGCTGCGCAGTAATTACTGTGCTCCTACTGCGTTGCTACTGCATTGCTACTGCGCGACCACCGCGTTGCTAGCGCGTTGGTACTGCGCCGGTACTGGGCCTCTACCGCACTGCTACTGGGCCTCTACCGCGCACGACTTGACTTTTAATGAGAGCGGATCTGTACACTTTGGATTCGAGGTTTTCTCCTATTTTTTACCCTATCTGGCCTGGGCTTTTTGGGACCTGTCCTGGCCTTGGAAGAGGGGGGGAGGCGAAATGATCCCCCTTAATTGTTTTTCTTACCCCTTGAGGTAGGGGGCTGAAACTTCCCACACTATACCCTTGGGTCAAGCTCTACCAGAAAATGGAAAAAAATCCAATATAACCTATTTGATGACGTCACAGTGACGTCTTTTGCAAAAGCGACATTTTTGTCGATTTTTCAGTCAGATTTTCCGAATTTTTTATTTATGCAATTTCTCAGCAAAACTGCATGATAAATTAGTAAATATTAATTTGATCAGAAATAAAATAATTTTTGTCGGCTTTTCGTCGCGGAAAAGCAGAACTTTTGAAGAAATATGACAAAAACATCACTTTTCTGGAACCCCACATGGGCGCCATCTTGAATTTTACCATGATTCTCTGCTCGGGGGAATATGCAAATAGGCTCAAAATGACCCCAATATGATAAACTATAAAGTCGCGGAGTTTCATCTCTCCATAGTTTGTCGTTCCGGAGACAGCGCAGAAAGTTTGGTAGGAGGGCCATTTCGCCCCTCCCCCCCCCCTCAAAAGGCCAGGTAGGGTTAACCTGAAATTGTGGCTACTGTCTGTATGACCAGAAATCGACAGGATGACGGACCCATTTTCAGTCAGTAATACATGTGGTGAAAATCTAAGTACAGAAATTGAATGTTCACCATCCTGGTAATGTTGTTACTGGTAATGTTGTTACTGGTAATGTTGTTACTGGTAATGTTGTTACTGGTAATGTTGTTACTGGTAATGTTGTTACTGGTAATGTTGTTACTGGTAATGTTGTTACTGGTAATGTTGTTACTGGTAATGTTGTTTTTCTAAGATAGCATGTGGAGTACACATTTTTGACCGAATCCTAAATTCCCAGTGACATCTATGGTATTTCTTCGAATTTTACATTCATACGAAACTAATTGATACAAAGACAACTATATGATATTTCGAGTACGTGTATGCACTATTTCCAGCATAAGATTGTTATTTTGAAGGCTTGGAAACGGAACAATTTAAGATTCCGACAGTCAGTGGAAAGTCAATACGATATCGTGACAGGAACGCCTATCTCTGAACGTGCTCATAAAGAATTATAGACACAGTGGCATACCAGCGTAGGCGCGGTATGACCTTTCGATTTACTTCACCTGAGTAGGAAGAGCATATTGCAGAAATAGGGGTTCTTTATTCACATCAAGCTTCATATACATTGTAGGCCAGGTCTATTACATGAATTTCTGTGTTGCAAAGCAGATGATCAAACTATCTATCCCGGAATAAATTATCTATTCTTGTCGTTGGTTGCGCTGCCATCAGATACACAAGAAAAACTCCGACCCTCGGAGTCCAAATGTAATTGGCGTAGATGATTATTTTATTGTTCTGTTGGTAATACTAGAACAACTCCCGACCGTATTTGTCAGCGTAAGATTTCAGTATGCCTATTAAATAGGCTTCAAACCTTCGAGAGAATAGTTTTTCTCCAAAATACTAACGCACACGAATCACTCTATGGGCTGGTGAAAGAAAAATCACGAAAAAAAGTTGCTTGGTTCGGAACAGTAGCTTTGAAATGAGCTGACAGACGAGGTATCGGGTGATATTAAAGGCTGAAGTAGTCGACGGTCACTGCAAGTGACCGCTCATGGCTATCGACTATATGGTGATCAATTGATCAAAACGCATTTATTACTTGTATGACAGGGATCGATAAACTATCAGTGAGGTAGTTTATACACCGCTGTATTTACCGCCCATAATTCCATTTAAAAATGCGAAGATAATTGGTCTGCCACCTATATGTCAATGACTGCTGTCAGAAGTCCAAAAATGGAGATAATCAGAACAGGCGAAATATGCGAGTAAACGTCCCCGGCCGGAGAACTGGTATCAGTGTCACATGGTTCCGGCTCTGAAACGACCTGAATGAGCTTCACTTGTTCCGGTATAAACTCATCCCAGAATGCAACTCTCCTGGCATATGGGTGACTGCTAATGGAGTCGTTGGTCATATTGACATCCAGTAGGATGAATTTCTCCGTGGCTGGACTGTAAATAGGCCATTCGGTCATGATGTATTGTTTTGAAGGTTCGTTGGGATTTCTATAATATAAAAGAATATATTATTGTTTAGTAATATGTAATATTTTAAGCATGTATACTCCATTGTACAGGTATATCTGCATTCGCAGTTAATCAGTTGAATAAACTAGATTAACATAACTTAAGTACAGTATAAATACCAATCGCAAAATGCAGTTAAAATATTTCCAATTTAAGAATCATCCAATGGCTCCTTTTTGTACATGTCATTGTAATTTGGTCACTACGTAGTCACCATGGGTGTATTAGATACAGCATATTATATATTTAATCTACGGTACGATGGGTCTCCTTTTTGGGGGTATCCTCCAGGATCGATAGTGGATGATCATTTGTTGGAGTATCTCGACAACGTATTGCGCCGCTCGGGTTGCGCCGCACGAACACAATTTCTTCCCAGTCTAAAGGCTGCATAGATTGCCTGGTGAAATCATGTTAATAGTATCGAATACATGATACATTGGTAGTTACGCGGTTGATTTTACGATTATCTGGCGGTGATTCACACGGAGTATACGTGTAGGCCTGCCCAAGTTACCGAGTCATTTAGTTTAGTAGTATTCCAGTGAGTCATGCATATTTCTCATTTCTTGCCGAGACCCACGTGATAGGCTACATGTATCTTGGTGTGACGAATAATACCTATTAAGATCAATGTATTTGTCCTCAAAATCCTAATTTTCGTATGCCGAAGGATTTTTTTTTTATAGGTCAGACATTGATTATGAATGGAATCAAGACAAAAATCTGTCAATAATCACAACATTTTCACAACATGTTTTACAACACTCTTAAAATGCACTCATTTAAACGTTTCAGATTGGAGACCGAGAGTCTGGTGACAGTCCAGGTGTTTTAATTTTTCCCAGCCATATATGATGTGTTGATTTTCTCGCCTGGCTGCGTTTGCTAGATCATGTGCCGCATGTAACGATTTTAATCAACGCCCACATGATATTACGGCAAAAATTGTGAAACAGGGCTATACAACCAAACGCCTCCATTGTGGTGAATTCATGTATCATACACTGACAGCAAAATATCACAGTAGCGTGCAATATCTCTGGAGCTAAGTTTCGTAACTTGTGTGGAATTCCGCTTAATCCGGGGCTAGAGGTAGTTTGAATATCATATGTTTCACATCTCCATTGTGTTCAAATAAACAATCACAATAAAAGCGCACATGAGGTACATTCTCTTAAAACCAAAACGACTTCGGGATTCATTTAGATAAAGAATCAATACGTGATTAGGATTGGTGTAAAGAACAGCATCGTGTCTTGCTGGCATCAATTAAAACTGTTCACCACTTCTCTCTTGTAGGAAACCAACTTTTGATTTCAGTTTTATTTCATACACATTTGGAATTGGCGTTGTCATACGAAATAGGTTTTTCGATTATTGGCGCGGAAATTCTTTTACGAACGACGGTATATTATTGAATCGCAACTGACGTTTGATATTCAAATACATGTCACTGATTTGTATTTCATCTCATATTCACCGGGGGTGTTCGTCAATGTCTCGGTTAAACCGAATTAGACACCATTTACGAAAGATATTTGAGAAGCTTGGATCAATTATAATTTACTGTGAGCGGATGGCGCAGATCGGTGGCTCTGTATTAAAAACTTCGACACCATAAGTCCTGGCGAAATTGAAGCAATACTCCATCATGGCGCAACTGAGATGGTCCTCCGCAATAGAGATGTCATATTCCACTTTGGCAAAATTGAAGTTTATATCATCCACCTAAGATATGATAGTACGCGATGCACATACGGCTGATAGCCCATTATTAGGCGGTATTAGAACTAAGCCGCAGAGCTCTAGTAATGATTAGTTCTACAGATAAGACATACCCAGATTTGGCGAAATTGGTCCAGTACTCCATCATGACTCGACCGAGGTATTTTTCTTCCGTAGTGGAGTTGAGATATTGCACAGCACCAAAGAGGAAAAGTATATCGTCGCCATGGGTTGCCCCGACTGTCCAAGGGTTAGATGTCATCCATGTACCTCGTGGTAGCAGCCGATAAAAATATGTCCTTCCCTTTACCCCCAAGCGCCCGAATTCGCCATGCAATCTGGCATATTGAACGCTACTGACATGTATCATAACATCACTGAACAGTTCGACCAGCATTTTATTGTCACTTATGTTGTCGTGTGGGTTCTGCCAATCCGTGTACTGAAAATTTAAGGCGGGAAGTAGTTTATCGGCTCTGTTAGGGTCACCAGGCAGGGTCCCCTGGGCGACCTCTTTAAGAATATCCCGTTTGCTCCTCTGTGT
This sequence comes from Hanleya hanleyi, assembly GCA_036873755.1. Lineage (NCBI taxonomy): Eukaryota > Metazoa > Mollusca > Polyplacophora > Lepidopleurida > Hanleyidae > Hanleya > Hanleya hanleyi. The sequence continues at coordinate 2,374 of JAVTVY010030462.1, read as the reverse complement.
TGCCATCGTAAATTCATAAAAGAACTCTCCCTCTTCCATGTTTAATCCGATCATAAGGTCAAAGTCGACCATTGTGTTCTCTATAGGAACGCCTTTCCATACTGGTAGCTCTTTAGGCACGAAGGAGAAAAAGTCACCTGTGTACGACGGAACCCAACTCAGATTCCCTACGATGAAAATTTCAATTCTTTCAGGCGCGAGGAGTTCATTTATAGTCTTTCCACGTAAACAGTGAACGAGTGATGACGTCTTTCCCGTTGGGCAACCAATTGTGTTGCCAAATTCTATTGCAGATTTGAGAGGATAGAGGTTGTAGCTAAATGTCCCCAAAGCGCTACCACTCTGAGCAATCACTTTATGGAACAAGCCCTGACAGCTTGCCGCCATTGTAAGCTGAGTCACGCTCGAGGCTCCGGATGATTCGCCAAATATGGTCACGCTACTTTTATTTCCACCAAACTCTTCAATATTCTCGTTGATCCATTGAAGAGCCAGACATTGGTCTCGTAGGCCAAAATTACCGACTGAGTTCTCATCCATCGTGTTCAGAAATCCAAGAATTCCAAGTCGATAATTCATGTTAACAACAATGACGTCATTCAGTTGAACTAAATGGGTTGGATCATAAAAACTGGTTGTGCCACCCTGATAACCTCCGCCATGTACCCACACCATGACAGACATGGGAGCTGACTTGGAAGCTGCCATTGGAGCAAAGACATTGAGAGTCAAACAGTCTTCATCTATTTCAATGCCAGTCATGCCCGGGAAGTCGTCGTTGGGTGGAGCAACTAACTGCGGACAAGAAAATCCATATTTTGTGGCATTCAGTATTCCGTTTGTCCAGGTTTTCTTCAAGGGTGGTTTAAAGCGTAACCCAAGTACAGGTGGCTCTGCATACGGTATACCTAGGAATTTTATAATGTTGTTATTCTGTACTCGTGTTCCCCTAACAAAACCACTAGTTGTGTTAACAGTATCTTCTAGCGCACATGTGACCGTGAATAGGACTACAGTCGACAAGACAATATTCCACAGATACGCCATCTCGTTCATTCACCTAAAGCACAATACAAATGGGCAATTAAAGTGTATTTTTGTTCGGTTCGTGAAAGCAGTTATTTAGTTCAATTCACAGGGTAGAAGCTGAGATGAGTCTCGATCCGCATAAATCGGCTTGGAAATTAATTTAATTAAAGAATAATGTCAGTGATTAGGATTGTAAGTATAGAAAATCATCATATCTTTTTGACATCATTGAAGACTGTTGACCGCTTCTCTCATGTAGGAAACCATGTCGTGTCTATCATTATTTTTTTAATTTTATTTCACACATATTTCGAATTAGGGCTGTCATACGAAATGCTTTCGATTATTGACGCGGAATTTTTTTTGTGGACGACGGTTGAATAATAAATGTCGGATCTAACCCTTGCTATTGGAGCTGAACTAATGTTTTCTGAGGCGTGGCTCACTCATTTACGTACATTCTTAAGTTAGACCGCGATTCGCAGTTCGCAGTTTGTTATTCAAGGGGACCAGCAATTATTTCTTCAGATATGGAAATCTGTATTTTTTTATTATGAGTAATTTGAAATACAAGCTCTGCATAGCAAGGGAGAATTTCATGCTCTATATCTTTGCATATTCATATCACAAATCTGATGCTAGGGGGGCGCTGCTAGGGGCGCTGCTATGAGTCGCTGAGTGACTGGTCCCCGCGATCCCCGCGAATAACGAACTGGGAACTGCGAACCGCGGTCTGACTTTACGAATTCACACTGGAATATCAAACTTTGATGATGTACTTTGCTACATTTTTCAGCAGTATGTCCAGAAAAAAACAATACATGAAAAATGGGTTTTGTGCGAACACGAGTAACTGATAACTACCACTGAGATTCATGAATTCATTTGGAGACCCCGCGTGACCCTCGTACATGCCCCTATCCTGTTTGGTACTTATCTGTAGAAAATACTCACGCAGCGGGAGAGAGAGGGGATTAAGATTTAACGTCGTTTAATGTATGGGAGCAGAGATTACTCGTTGGTGGAACGTATGGAATATCATTATTAGGGATAGTCCTGCACAGAAATATACTGAAAAATTTTCGGTAATATATTGCGAAATTTACAGTAAATTACTGTAACAATCTAGTTAAATGAAATAGTGTATTTCGCAATATTTACTGTACATTTCACAGAAAATTACTCTCAATTTTGCCGCATTAAAGCTACAATGAATTACAGTAAAATGTTCAGCAAAAGTGCACAATGTATGCTAGCCACATGTACGTAACATCCTCTGATGAATTCGTTATGTTGTGTTCTATGATCAAACAGGTCTATATTCTGTGGTTAACAGGCCATGTTA